>QLOH01000934.1:0-267667 GCA_026901365.1 Sesbania bispinosa | reverse complement strand
TATTATTATCATTAAATTAAAATAATTTTTCTCATTATCTTTCTATTTATTTGTCTCATTACATAAAAACTCAGTCATTCATAGTGATTTTGTTTATGAAAAAACATATTGCTCCTGTCATTTTTTATTATTTCTTTATTTTTACCAACTTGTATTTTCTTTTTGTTATTATATATATATGAAAATATTTTCTCCCACTATTTGTTATTAATCTATTTCATTACAAAAGGTTTTTTTCAATATATCATTTATCGCTATTTTTATTCATTAGTGTTTTACTTATTATGTTTATCTTATTATATTTTATCTATTTATTTTCTATCTTTAAAATTATTTTCACAATACATGTGTCAGTTTTCCCACTTGAGATTTTTATAATCGTATTAATAAAGTGATTTTTTTTATCAATCATAGTTTACTGGGTACCTCCACGGGAGGTAGCCCTCCTCGGTCATTTCTTTTTTTTTACTCATACTAATTTCCTAGTTATTATATATTAAAAAATAAGTCACTCATTATCTATTTCGTTTATCTATTTCATTACAAAAAACACATGTCATTGTAAAGTGATTTTTGTTTATAAACCACGATAATCCTCCACGAGAGACACTTTTGCTTATGACCTTTTAAATTTTTTCTTTTTTTGTTTTTTTTTTATCATACTTGTCATTTTCTTTATTATAATTATCAATGTTATATTAAAAAAATTCTCGCATTATTTCTTTTTATTAGTTGTTTCGTTACAAAGTGATTTTTTCAATAATATAATTTATCTCTCTTTTTATTCAATAATGTTTTCATTCATTAACTCTCTTAGCTATTCCAATTTATTTTTTATCTTAAAATTGTTTTGTCGTACATGTGTCATGCTTTCTCACTTCATTAAAATGACTTTTGGAAAATTATTTTCGGGTTTGAAATGTCCGGCCATGTCACCGGCATGGTCGAGATGTGAAAACAATGTCGACGATGGATTTGTTCTGACATATTAGTTGATTTTAAGGAACGTTGAAGCTAGGGTTCCATGAAAGTCATCCTTCACATTTCCAACACAACAATGCACACATAATTTATTTTTTTTCCACACTTATTGTCACAGGGTCACCAGGAAGGACATTCGGGTCCAAAAAATAATTTTCCCATTTTTTTTCACTTTTCAGGCTAATTTCATTGATTTTACTCTATTATTTTGGTTAATACATTACGGTAATTACATGTGTGTGAGAAAAATCACGAAATTTGACCGGGAGCACCAGGGTTAGTTCCTGTCCAGGGCAGGAGCCCGCAGCCATATGAAATAACCAGGTTCCCTCTCATCACTCAGTTTACGACCCTACAATTAGAACCACATCATCCCTCCATTGAACGTGTCAGTGATCGGAAACGGCTGCGTGGCTACTGCCCTAGACCGGTTACTAACCCCGAGGTGCTCCCGGTCAAGTTTCGTGATTTTTCTCCCAAACATGTAATTAAGGTTGATTTTTTAATGATAAATAGAGTAAAATCAATGGAAATTAGCCTGAAAAGTTTAAAATTTTGGAAAATTATTTCCGGGTCCGAAATGTCCGGCCATGTCACCATGCATGGTCGGGATGTGAAAACAATGTCGAAGATGGATTGTTCTGACATATTAGTTGATTTAAGGAACGTTAAAGCTAGGGTTCCTGAAACGCATCTTCACATTCTCCCACACAAACTACGTCACAAATTTATTTTTTTTCCAAACTTCTATTGCACAAGGTCACCAGGCAGGACATTCGGGTCCTAAAAAATAATTTCCCCATTTTTCACTTTCAGGCTAATTTCCATTGATTTTACTCTATAATTTTGGTTAATAATCACGGTAATTACTGTGGTGAGAAAAACACACAAAACTTGATCGGGAGCACCCAGTGTTAGTCCATGTCCAGGGCAGGAGCCACGCAGCCATATCTGAAACAACCAGGTCCTCTATCATCCGTTTACGACCCTACAATTAGAACCACACCATCCCTCCATTGAGGTGTCAGTGATTGGAAACGGCTGCGTGGCTCCTGCCCTAGATCAGTACTAACCCGAGGTTCTCCCGGTCAAGTTCGTGATTTTTCTCCCCCAACATGTAATTACAGTAAATTTTTTAATGAATAAATAGAGTAAAATCCATGGAAATTAGCCTGAAAAGTTTTTAAATTTTGGAAAATTATTTTCCAGGGTCTGAAATGTCCGCCATGTCACCGTGCATGGTCGGGATGTGAAAAACAATGTTGACGATGAATTTGTTCTGACATATTAGTTGATTTAAGAACGTTGAAGACAGCGGTTCCTGAAACGTCATCCTTCACATTCTCCCACACACTACGTCACCATAATTTATTTTTTTCCACATTCTATTGTCACAGGGTCACCAGGCAGGACATTCGGGTCCTAAAAATATAATTTTCCCATTTTTTTTCACTTTTCAGGCTAATTTTCATTGATTTTACTCTATTATTTGTAATAATTTACGGTAATTACATGTGTTGAGAAAAATCACGAAATTTGACCGGGAGCCCAGGGTTAGTCCTGTCCAGGGCAGGAGCCAGACAGCATCTGTGAAACAACTAGGTCCTCTTATCACTCGTTTACGACCCTACAATTAGACCACACCATCACTCCCATTGAGCGTCTGTCAGTGATTGAAAACAGCTGAGTGGCTCCTTGCCTAGAACGGTACTAACCTCGAGGTGCCCCGGTCAAGTTTCGTGATATTTTCTCCCAAACATTAATTACGGTGAATTTAGTGAATAAATAGAGTAAAATCATGGAAATTAGCCTGAAAAGTTTTAAAATTTTGGAAAATTATTTACGGGTCCGAAAGTGTCCGGCCATATCACCGTGAATGGTCGGGATGTGAAACCAATGTCGACGATGATTTGTTCTGACATATTAGTTGATTTAAGACGTTGAAAGCTAGGGTTCTTGAAACGTCATCCTTCACATTCTCCCACACAACTACGTCACACTAATTTATTTTTTTTTTCCACACTTCTATTGTCACAGGTCACCAGGAAGGACATTCGGGTCCTAAAAAATATTTCCCATTTTTTTTCATTTTCAGGCTAATTCCATTGATTTTACTCTATTATTTGGTTAATAATTCACGGTAATTACATGTGTGTGGGAAAAATCACGAAATTTGACCGGGAGCACCCAGGGTTAGTCCCTGTCCAGGGCAGGAGCCAGCAACCATTTAAACAACCAGGTCCCTCTAATCACTAGTTACGACCCTACAATTAGAACGCACCATCCCTCCCATTGAGCGTGTCAATGATCGGAAACGGAGGCTGCGTGGCTCCTGCCTAGAGGTACTAACCTGAGGTGCTCCCGTCAAGTTTCGTGGATTTTTCTCCCAACAAGTAATTACGGTGAATTTTTTAATGAATAAGAAGAGTAAAATCAATGGAAATTAGCCTGAAAAGTTTTTAAAATTTGGAAAATATTTCCGGGTCCGAGATGTCGGTATGTCACCGTGCATGGCGGTATGTGAAAACAATGTCGACGATGGATTTGTTCTGGACATATTAGTTGATTTAAGAACATTGAAGCTAGGGTTCCTGAAACGTCATCTTCACATTCTCCCACACAACTACGTCACACATAATTTTTTTTTTCCCACACTTCTATTGTCCAAGGTCACCAGGTAAGGACATTCGGTCCAAAAATACTTTCCCATTTTTTTCACTTTCAAGGCTAATTCCATTGATTTTACTCTATTATTTTGGTTAATAATTCACGGTAATTACATGTGTGGGAAAATAGAAATTTGACCGGGAGCACCCAGGGTGTCCCTGTCAAGGGCAGGAGCCAACGCAACCATTTGAAACAACCAGGCCCTCTCTCACTACGTTTCGACCCTACAATTAGAAACACGCACCATCCCTCCATTGAGCGTGTCAATGACGGAACGGCGCGTGGCTCCTGCCCTAGACCGGTACTAACCCTGAGGTGCTCCCGGTCAAGTTTCGTGATTTTTCCCAAACATGTAATTACGGTGAATGTTTTAATGAATAAGTAGGTAAAATCAATGGAAATTAGCTGAAAAGTTTTAAAATTTTGGAAAATTATTTTCCAGGTCCGAGATGTCCAGCCCCCAAGGATGAATAAAATCACTTTGTGTAAGAAACAACTAATAAGAACAAATAACGAGACAAATTTTTTAATGTAACAATAATAATTATAATAAGAGAAAATGAAAGTGTGATAAAAAACTTAAATTAAATGAAAAAACATAAAATACATGAATAAAAGTTTCTCTCGTGGAGGATATCATATTTAAAACAAAATAGATTTACAGAATATGTAGTGTTAATAATAAAAGAGAAAAAAAGGAGGATAATGAAATAAGAATACTATAATAATGAATATAATATAATATACATAATAATAATAATAATGTAAAAAAGTGAATTGACTTGCTTTTACGTTATAAAAAGTGAAACTTTTTATAATAGTATATATATTATAATAAAATAAAATATAATATATAATAATATAAAAAAATTATTTACTTTTTAGCGTATAAAAAAAATTCATAATTTATATATATTATATTATATTCTAATATAATATATTTATATATAATATGATATAATATAGTATAATAATATATAATGAATTCGCCTTTTACCTTTATCAAAAGCGAATCGTTTTTTATATTATTATTATAATAAATACTAAAATAAAATATTAAAAAATAATTCACTTTTACAATGAATTCTTTTTTTCTTTTATTATTATATAATATATAATATTATATTATATTATAATATAAAAAAATGAATTCATTTTTATAACGGTGAGAATTTTTTATATTATTATATTATTTATACTCTAAAATTTTTTTGTATTGATTTAGACTTTACTATTTATTATATTATATTATTATCTTATATTATATTATTATTATATTTATTAAATATTATAAGGTTAATAGTTTTTTTTTTTAAATTTTTATTTGAATTTGGTTTGGTCATACATTTTTTTTGTTGATTTTGGTACCTCCCGTTTTCAATCCTTGAAATAGTCCCTGCCGTCACCCCTTTTAACAGATTGACGGACAGGGACTAATTTCAATGATTTTAAAACGTTAGGGACCAAACACAATGACAAACAAGATAGGGCCCCACCATGAATTTGGTTTTGGTCCTCAACTTTCTCCGAATTTGGTTTTGGTCCTAATCTATATATTTCGTTTTTTGGTCCTAACGTTTTCATCTTGAAATTAGTCCCTGCACATACTCCTATTTAACAGGTGACGACATTCACTCTTTCAATGTTTGAAAACGTTTAGGACCAAAATCAATGAAAAAAACGATTAGGACCCAAACACCAAATTCGAGTGAAGTTTAGGGACAAACACAACGCTTTCATCCTATATTTATTATATTTGTAGGAACACGGGAACACTAGAAGGGGGGTTGAATAGTGTTTCTCATATTTTAGAAACCTTTTGAACAGGTACTAAGAACACGATTTCAGACAGGCTTAGGGGCTGTCTGAGTTTTCAGACGGCTTGTAAAAACTTAATTTTTACGATGTTTTGTGCCTTTATAAAATATCGATTAATTATTTGACCCCTTGATTAGTATAAAAAGAATTGATAAGAGCTAAGGGTAAGAAAACTTAGCCAAGGAATTTATCCTGGTTCACTCACTACCACTGTGAGCTACGTCCAGTCCCAATGCCAACTAGCAATTGAATTTCTCTTAATCTTTCAAGATTACAAGTATTCTTTTACAGTCAAGCCTCTCCAGGCTCTACAACCAAGTATTCTTTTACAGTCAAGCCTCTCCAGGCTCTACAACCAAGTATTCTTTATAGACAAGCCTCTCCAGGCTCAACAAATAAATACAGAGAAGGTAAAATGCTTAAGCTTACAAACTATATCAGTCTTGAAGCTTAAACAATTACAGATGTACAGAAAAACTGAGGTATGCTCAGGATATTACAATATGTGTACAAAGATAAGTGTTATCAGAGTTGTTGCAGCGAAAAACTTGCAGAGTTTTTGTTCTTTTTCACAAATTCTTCTCTCTAGATGGTCTTCAAAGGAGGGGCATTTATACCCAATCTTCAATCCGTTGAAATACCACCGTTTAGAGATAGCATTAAATGCTATTTAATCCGTTGTGAGACATGCTTCTGAGAGCTCTGATATTTCTGACACGGTACAAGGTTGCTCCTGCCATAAAGCTGCTACAAATGTTGCTGCAGAGGCTGCGTTGCAGAGATTTCCTCAGTGGTGTATGAATTCAAAATCACCAGGAAAGGTTCTGTGTTCCTTGCTATAAATGTGTTTGAAAAAGGTACGTGCAGCAGAGGTTCAGAAAAGTCTTCAAACTTCAGCAGAGGATGCCACGTCATAAATGAGACTTCAGACGACTTCAATACTTCAGACGACACTGATACTTCAGACGGGTTGAACTACTTCAGACAGCTTCAACTCTTTAGACGAGTTCTGCTTCTTCAGACAGCTTCAACACTTAGTCTTTTATGTAGGCTCATAGTGACTCTTGCTGAAATCAGGATAAAACATTAAAGCATGTGTGCATCTATGATAAGTAATTTAAGTCAAATTTGTCAACCATTAAAACTTTGGGAATCTAGTTGTCTTAAAACATCATAAACAACCTTATGATATTTTTGAGACTCAACATTCTCCCCCTTTTTAATGATGACAAATTTGGTTAAAATATACAAATCTGTAATCAGTTTTGAGAATAAGATAGCTCCCCTGAGATGAAATGTTTTGACAGTTTCTGTTCAGGTTCTGTAACAGATTATTACTTATGTACTCGAAAGCTTATATACTCCCCCTGAGTCCTGTAATCACTTCAGATTCAGATTTGGTTAGTTTAATTACTCCCCCTTTTGTCATCAATCAAAAGGGAATATCAGAGCAAAACAGTAACAGAGCATAAATTCAGATATATATCATAGCATTAACAATCTCACAAAGATATGAGATAATCCACTGATTGTTTAATGAATGTTCAGATAGATAATCAGACAATCGGACATTTGTCAATACATGAAAATAAGCAAAAGACAATGGCTAAATTAACAGTTTAATCTTTCTTCTTCAGCAAGGCCTCAGTCAGAAAGGAAATCAAGTCGTCCTTGGCCTTGTTTATTGCTGCTTCCACTGAGGTTTTCAATTCTTGCTGACCAGATCTGATAAGCTGTTGTTCTTGAAGAATCTGCTCTATTTTAGCAATTAGATGCTTAGTCTTCTGCTCTTGATCAGCATACTTTTTTCAAGTTTCTTAACTTTGGACTTCAGCTTCAGATTTTCCTCAGTCAAGTCTTGCTCAGATTCATAGAAGATGAGCTGGATGTAGGGGCAAACAAATCTAAGCACTCCAAATCCTGGCTGCAATCTGTATTCAGATGGCCTGAACACAGGGCAAAAGAAGGTGCCAATAGGTTTCAGCAGAACCCAATCTTCATTGAAAGAGTCAGCAGGTGGGGGAAATGATCTCTCAGATAGTGATATTTGACATTGGTTGACTTTCCAAGTCCAACTCAGAATCAGCATCAGGACCAGTTGATCCCGAAGAAGATCCAACATCTTCTCTGATCTTCCAGTAAGAGGACCACATCCAATCTTGAAGTAGATGATCCAGGCCTCCTCCTTGGTTTCTGATGAACTCTGGTAAAGATTCCCACTCTGATGGACTCATCATTTCAGACAGAGGTGAAGATACAGAATAACTTTAGATCCTTTGAATTTCTCACCCTGACCTTCCTTTAAGGGATACCTAGGAACTATTCTATCAGGTTTCACCAAGATTTTAGTGGTTGGCCTGATTGAACAAGTTCTAGGTGGCCTGTAGCCTCTCATCCCAACTCCCTTGTGCAGATCCCTCTGAAACAGCTCAGACTCAGTGTTCAGCTGCCTCACAAAACTCCATTCATCATTATTCAGCCTAAGGGAATCATTTGAGAATGGATTGATGGGAGCCCAAGTATGTGCAGGAGGGACAACACCCTTCCTGATCTTTTCTAATCCACCTGAAAGAGCGTATTGTATTGGTTTCTAACTTCAGCACAGTTTTCTGATTAAGCCATGATGCAAGGATAACAGGTGCTGGTCTGAAATACTGTAGCTCTTCAGACAGGGTGCCAAACTTGGGCATGAGCAGGGATCCGAAGGAAGGAGAGATAACTGTAGAGCATCAGCAAGCACTTGCTCTTCTTAGCAGAGAGCTCTTCTTCCAGAGAAGGTGTAGGTGGTGGAGGTGATGAAGGTAAAGTGGTATCATAGCAAGGTCATGGGTTGTGGGGAAGGTAATGTAGGCTCAGAGAGTTGATTCTCTGAAGGTTGTGGTGAGGTAGGTTCAGAGGGTTTGGAAGGTTCAGAGGGTAGGTTTTCTGTTTGTGGAGGTGGTGATGGTTGTGATAGAGGTGAAGATGGTTGTTTTTCAGGTGATAGGGGTTTTGGTGAAGGTTGTGGTGAAGGTTGGTGAAGGTTGAGGTGGTTGAGGTGTTTGTTTTTCTGGTGAGGAGGGTGGTGAAGGAGTTACATTATCAAATCTCACCTTAATTCTCTTGTAGGGAGGCTTGGTTACCTCAGATTCTTTTGCCTTTGCTTCTTCCTTCTCCCTTTGTGCTTGTTTTTCTTCCCTTTTCCTTTTAAAATACTGTTGAGCTTTAACAAAATTTTGATACTTCTCAGCTTCATCTTCTGCTATCAGCTGAGAGGCAATACTTCTAGTCACCCTAGGTTCAGGTGCAGTCTGAAGTAGCTTGCTTTTGGTCTCCTTCTCTGAGGTGCACTTGACCTCTTCCTTTTCTTTGCTCCCTCAGCTATGGTTGCTTGCCTATCATCTTCAGCATAGGCCAATTGTGAAGCAATAGCAATAGCTCTATCAGTCTTCTCTTGTTCTGCTTTCTTCTCCAGCTCCTCCTGCTCCAAAGCAGTAGCCAATGCTGCCACCTGAATGAGTTCAGGATCAGATGGGCATGCAGCCAATGGCTCAGCTACAACTGCATCAGTTTCATCTGCCTCTTGAGCCTGTCCTTCCATTTCAGAAGTAGGCTGTGGAGTCTGTACAGGTTCAGACAACTGACCCACAATTTCAGATGGCCTTTGTGATGCCTTCTGAACAGGTTCAGACACCTGACTCTGCACAGATGCAGATGCTACCTTAGCAGCACTCCTTACAGGTAGCTTCTTCAATTTTGCTTGAGGAGAGGGTTTTGATGGCTTGAACTCATGCCTCCTTATGTCTCCTCTGAGTTCATTCTCAAGAACCTCCATTGTTGTCTTCCTTCTTGCAGCTTTCTCAAGAAGAAGGCTCTCCTTCATGGACGGAGAGGGAGGTCTTGGAGTCAGCTTCACTCCCATGCTCTTGAGGTTTGATTCACCAAACACAGGTTGTGAAAGGCGATCAAAAAGCCTCTCAATGGGGACTTTGAAATGCAGCAAGATCTTGGTGATGATGGTATTGTGAGGGAAGCTCCCAGCAGAGTCTCTGAGACGCTTCTGCATGTGGTACATTATGATGTTGGGGAGGTTCACCTTCTTCTTCTGCAGTAGGTGAATCAGACAAAATCTCTCCAACTCAGAAACATGGTTTCTGCTTCCACTCTTAGGGATTATAGAGCACCCTAAGATGGCATGCAAAACCCTAGCCTTGTCTGACATATGCTTTGCATCCAAGCTTACTGGTTCAGAGGTGCCATACAGAAACTCTGTGAACTGCTTCTGTCCTCCATTTCTTGCTTCCCAGCCAGGAGTGAATACAACTCCTTCAGTCCTGACCTCACAGATGTGAGCAAGGATATCTTCATCAACAAAGACAGGGACACCACGTACTGTGGCCTTGATGCTAGTGTAGATACCCTGAGGATTGGGTATTCCTCTGGCAGTAGCCCAGAAATCCAGCACACTCTGCTCATGCCACTGTGTCAAGTTGTGATTGAAATACGGAGTCCACCCAGCTGCATCGAACTCAGCAAATAAGTCCATTCCCAGAGATTGAAGATCCTCCAGACTACACCCTTAGTCTTCACGATGTTGCTTCCAGCAGATTTCTTAGGAGCCATTGAAGAGTTTTCTGAAGAACTTGAGAGAGAAAAAATTGCTTGTAGAAGAAGGATCTCAAGAGATGAATACAGAATAGTGAACGGTGAATTCTGTGACCCACTAGCTTCTGTATTTATAGATCCATAAAGCAATGATGGCATGTACTGGCTGCGCAGACATAGGAAAACGTGCGAAGTGGAAGAGACAAAATAAATGGAATTAAACCGTCTCATAAAGCCACGTCATTTGTTTACTTCAGACAAGTGACAGATTTCAGACACCCATATAGATTTCAGACAACCCAAAATTTCAGACAAGTCACTTGTTTCAGACAAGCTGAAATTTCAGATACATCATTTTGACAGATCAGATCACACACTCAAAATGCATGTATGTTCAGATTATTTCTAATGAACTTAAATCTATCTTCAGTCAGAGGTTTTGTGAATATATCAGCCCATTGATGCTCTGTATCAATAAACTGAATATCAAAAACACCTTTCTGAACATAGTCTCTAATGAAATGATGTTTTATTTCTATATGTTTAGCCCTAGAATGTTGAATGGGATTTTTAGACAAATTAATAGCACTTGTATTATCACACAAAACAGGTATAGCAAATATAGTAATGTTAAAATCTTCTAACTGATACTTCACCCATAACAGTTGTGAGCAACAACTGGCTGCTGAGATGTATTCTGCTTCAGCTGTTGATAAGGCAATTGTGCTTTGCCTTTTGCTTGACCAGCTAATCATATTTTCTCCAAAGAAATGACATCCACCACTAGTGCTTTTTCTTTCAATTCTGTCTCCAGCAAAATCAGCATCACAGTAACCTATTAACCTGCAATCCTTACTTTTCTTATAGCACAGACCAAGATTAGTAGTACCTTTAAGATATCTGAAAATTCTTTTTACAGCTTTGTAGTGAGTACTCCTTGGATCAGATTGAAATCTAGCACACAGACATACACTGAACATTATGTCAGGTCTGCTTGCTGTTAGATATATAATGATCCAATCATTCCTCTATACAAAGTTTGATTCACTGGTTCTTCCTTCTCATCTTTATTTAAAGATGCAGAGGGATGCATTGGAGTTGACATGGGTTTGCAATCATGTAAGTTAAACTTCTTAAGCATTTCCTTTGTATATTTTTCTTGATGGATCCATATACAGTCAGAATCTTGCTTAATCTGAAGTCCTAAGAAAAATTTTAGTTCACCCATTAAACTCATTTCAAATTCTGATTGCATTAACTCTGAAAACTCCTTGCATAATGAAGAGTCAGTTGAACCAAAGATAATGTCATCAACATATATCTGAACAAGTATAAGATCTTTGTTAGACTGTTTTCTAAAAAGAGTTGTGTCCACTTTTCCTCTTTCAAAACCATTTGAGATTAGAAAACTGCTCAATCTGTCATACCAAGCTCTTGGGGCTTGTTTCAGACCATAGAGAGCCTTTTTGAGTTTGAAAACATGTTCAGGAAAGGCAATATCTTCAAAACCAGGGGGTTGTCTAACAAAGACTTCTTCTTCAATGAGACCATTGAGGAAGGCACTTTTAACATCCATTTGATATAGCTTGATGCCATTATTTACAGCATAAGATAAAAGAATTCTAATTGCTTCTAACCTGGCCACTGGGGCAAAGGTTTCAGTGAAATCAATACCTTCTTGCTGGTTGTATCCTTGAGCAACTAATCTTGCCTTTTTCTGACTACCTTGCCTTCTTCAGACAGCTTGTTTCTGAACACCCATTTGGTTCCAATAATAGTTTTCCCATGGGGTTTAGGAACAAGGGTCCAGACATCACTCCTAGCAAACTGATTCAGCTCTTCTTGCATGGCTAGGATCCACCCTTCATCATGCAGAGCTTCATCAATGTTCCTTGGCTCTATTTCAGATAGGAGAGCAAGAGAATTCAGAATCTTGAATTTTGATCTTGTCTTAACTCCTTCTGAAGTGCTGCCAATGATTTGCTCTTTAGGATGATGTGATTTGTATTTCCAATCAGGTTTCTGAGGAGGTATCACATCTGTTTGTTCTGTCTGAGACTCAACATTTGTCTGAAGAGGTTTAGTAACAGTAGGTACTTCAGACAGCTGCTCATCCTTCGAGCTGCTGTGGTCATTCAGCTCCATTCCTGCAAAATCATCCTCTAGATCTGATAGTTCCCTATCAGTCTCTTTGTTATCATTGAATTTAACATGAATAGTTTCTTCAACAGTTAAAGTTCTAGAGTTATACACTCTATAGGCTTTAGATGTTTCAGAATATCCAATGAAAAATCCTTTATCAGACTTTGCATCAAATTTTCCAAGATCATCCTTGGTGTTGAGTATAAAACATTCACATCCAAAGGTGTGGAAATATGATATGTTGGGTTTTCTTCCTTTCCACAGTTCATAGGCAGTCTTTTTCAGAATTGGTCTTACCAATATTCTGTTTTGAAGGTAACATGTTGTGCTAACAGCTTCTGCCCAGAAGGTTCTTGGTAAGCTGCATGAGTTGAGCATGGTCCTTGCCATCTCTTGCAAACTTCTGTTCTTTCTCTCAACAACCCCATTCTGTTGAGGTGTTCTAGCCACAGAGAAATTGTGTGAGATCCCATTCTCATCACAGAACATTTGAAAGTTTGCATTCTCAAACTCTCCACCATGATCACTTCTGATAACAGAAATACAGAATCCTTTCTCATTCTGTACCTTCTTGCAGAATACTGTGAAATTCCTAAAAGTCTCATCCTTGCTTCTTAGGAATAACACCCAAGTAAATCTAGAATAGTCATCAACAATGACCAAACCATATTTCTTACCACTAAGACTTTCTGTTCTAATAGGACCAAACAAGTCAATGTGTAAAAGTTCTAGTGGTCTGCTAGTTGAAACAACATCTTACTCTTAAAAGAGTGTCTTGTTTGTTTCCCTTTCAGACAGCTTTCACATAAAATGTCAGATTTGTATGAAAGCTTGGGCAATCCTTTAACAAGATTGTGTTTTGCTAATCTTGAGATTAATCTCAAGCTGGCATGCCCAAGTCTTTGATGCCAAATCTGTTTTTCATCTTCAACAGAAATGAAACACTTTACATTTTGACTTGCTAGATCCTCTAGATCAATTTTGTACACATTGCTGTGTCTCTTAGCAGTAAAGAGGATTTGCTCAGAGGAGTCTTTGACTATGCATCCTTCCTTAGTAAAGGATACCACATAACCACTGTCACATAATTGACTTATGCTCAGTAAATTATGTTGTAGTCCCTCCACTAGGAGTACATTTTTAATAAGGGATGAAGGAGATATACCTACAGTCCCTATTCCAATGATCTTCCCTTGCTGATTTCCACCAAAGGTGACCACTCCACCAGCTCTAGGTCTAAGGTTTTGGAACAAAGACCTTTCTCCTGTCATGTGTCGCGAGCACCCACTGTCCAGGTACCATTTGTGGGGTCTCCTTTGTCCTGTTAAACACATCTGCAACAGGAATAATTAAGTTTTTAGGTACCCATATTCTTTTGGGTCCTTTCTTGTTAGCTTTGGGCCTTGTTTCTCTTGTGTTTGCACTGAGCCACATTGTGTCCAGGCTTACCACAGTGAGAACACCCAGTAACCTTCTTTTTTAGAAAAATTTAAGACAGTAGGAGGTTCAGACAAGTTATGATCACAAAAGCCTAGTCCAGTTTTGTCAAGGGAATGCCTTTGATTTCCAAGCATTATATTCAGATTTTTAGTTCCTTTGACAAATTTGGCCAGATCTTTTGTCAGTTCCACAACCTGCTTCTGAAGTTTCTCATTTTCTTCAGACACATGTTGAGAACTACTGAGTCAGACACAAGGATCTTTCCTTGAGCATAATATGTTCTATCTCAAGTGCCTCATATTTGTTACACATTTCTGTGTGGGCTTTGGATAGATTCTTATACTCTTGGAAAAGTTCTTGAGAACTTTCCACCAGATCATCATACATCTCTTGTAGAGTAAGAGGAAATACCTCAGCTTCAGAGCTGTCTGAAGATGGTAGACTAGCCATGAGACACAGATTTGCCTCTTCTGAAGTGTCTTCTTCTTCTTCTGAGGTTGATTCATCAAGGTCTTCCCATGTTGCCATAAGACCTTTCTTCTTTTTGAAAAACTTCTTCTTCTTGAAGTTGTTTTTCTTCAGTCTTGGGCAATCAGCCTTCATATGTCCTGGTTGCTTACATTCAAAGCAAATAATTTTATCAGTGTTAGACTCTTTACCTGTCTTACCTGATTTGGATGATGAAGGTTGGTTCTTTCTGAACTTTCCTCTGTTCTGCAACATTCTCTTGATCTTTCTGCTTAAAAGAGCAAGATCATTTCATCTTCTGAGCTGTCTTCAGAATCTTCATCTGCTTCTGAAGTTTCCTCAGCTTGCATAGCCTTCATGCTGCCATGCCTAGACTGTTTGGCCTTGGAGTTTAGAGCTAGAGACTTCTTCTTGTTGTCATCTTCTCCAAGCTCAAGTTCATGGACTTTGAGAGATCCCAACAGTTCTTCCATTCTCAGAGAGTTCAAATCTCTTGCCTCTTGAATGGCAGTGACTTTGGGTCTCCAGGACTTAGGTAGACTTCTTAGAATCTTCCTGTTGTTGTCTCCAGATTCATAGGTTCTTCCTAAGGACCTGAGTCCATTGGTTATGGTCTGAAACCTCCCAAACATTTGGTCAATAGTTTCAGTTTCTTCCATCTTAAACATCTCATACTGATGTATAAGCATGCTGATTTTGGATTGCTTGACAGTTTCAGTCCCTTCATGGGCTGCTGCAAGAGTATCCCAAATCTCCTTGGCAGAAGTGCATCCATGGACCTTCTCATATTCTGATTTATTCAAGGAACATATCAGATAGAGTTTGGCTTTAGCGTTCATCTGGACTCTAGTCTTCTGCTCCAAGGTCCATTCAGTCTTAGGTATAGGCAGACCATTTTGCATAGGCACATAGTCTCCATCAGTGACCACATCCCAAACATCAATGTTGTTGCTCTCAATGAACAACTTCATACGATCTCTCCAGTAGTGGTAATCCACTCCATTGAATGCTGGGGGTCTTGTGATAGAGGCTCCTTCTGTGATGTATTGCCTGTGTTTGTTAGAAGCTTCCATTTGGATCTTTCAGTCCTCAAACACTTGTTAGGTGCTTCAACCCTGAGTTAGACTCTGGTACCAACTGTAGGAACACAGGGAAACACTAGAAGGGGGGTTGAATAGTGTTTCTAAATATTTTAGAAAGCTTTTCGCAAACAGGTGTTAAAAACACGATTTCAGACAGGCTCTTAAAGGCTGTCTGAAGTTTTCAGACGGCTTAAAAAAACTGATTTTAAAAGATGTTTTGTGCCTTTATAAAATATCAGATTAATTACTCTAACCCCTTGATTAGTATAAAAAGAATTGACAAGAGATAAGGGTAAGAAAACTTAGCCAAGGAATTTATCCTGGTTCACTCACTACCACTGTGAGCTACGTCCAGTCCCAATGCCAACTAGCAATTGGATTTTCTCTTAATCTTTCAAGATTACAAGTATTCTTTACAGTCAAGCCTCTTCAGGCTCTACAACCAAGTATTCTTTTATAACCAAGCCTCTCAGGCTCTAACAGAGTTTACAGAGAAAGGAATTTAAGCTTTTAAACTATACGAGTTTGAAGCTCAAATAAATAAAATGTACAATAAAATCTGAGGTATGCTCAGGATATACAAATGTGTACAGCGAATTTTATCAGAGAGTTTTTACAGAGTAAAAACTTGCAGCGTGATGTTTCTCTGGGCTTTCTTGTATACTTAATTTTTTCTTTTTCACTACTGTTCTTGATGGTCTTCATGGAGGGGTATTTATACCCAAACTTCAACCATTGAAATACCACCGTTTAGAGATAGCATTAAATGCTATTTAATCCGTTGTGAGACATGCTTCTGAGAGGTCTGATGTTTCTGACACGGTACAAGGTTGCTCCTCCATAAGGCTGCTACAAATGTTGCTGCAGAGGCTGCGTTGCAGAGATTTCCTCAGTGGTGTATGAAATTCAAAATCACCAGGAAAGGTCTCTGTGTTCCTTCCTATAAACGTGTTTAGAAAAGGTACGTGCAGCAGAGGTTCAGAAAAGTCTTCACAAACTTCAGAGGGTGCCACGTCATAAATGAGACTTCAGATGACTTCAATACTTCAGACTAGAGGTGCCACGTCATCAAAAGACTTCAGACGGCACTGATACTTCAGACAGGTTGAACTACTTGAGACAGCTTCAACTCTTCAGACGAGTTCTGCTTCTTCAGACAGCTTCAACACTTAGTCTTTTTATGTAGGCTCATAGTGCCTCTTGCTGAAATCATAGATAAAACATTAAAGCATTTGTGTATCTATGATAAGTAATTTAAGTCAAATTTGTCAACCATTAAAACTTTGGGAATCTAGTTGTCTTAAAACATCATAAAACAACCTTATGATTTTTGAGACTCAACAACTTCTTGTTGTCATCTTCTCCAAGCTCAAGTTCATGGACTTTGAGAGATCCCAACAGTTCTTCCATTCTCAAAGAGTTCAAATCTCTTGCCTCTTGAATGACAGTGACTTTGGGTCTTCAGGACTTAGGTAGACTTCTTAGAATCTTCCTGTTGTTGTCTCCAGATTCATAGGTTCTTCCTAAGGACCTGAGTCCATTGGTTATGGTCTGAAACCTCCCAAACATTTGGTCAATGGTTTCAGTTTCTTCCATCTTAAACATCTCATACTGATGTATAAGCATGCTGATTTTGGATTGCTTGACAGTTTCAGTCCCTTCATGGCTGCTGTAAGAGTGTCCCAAATCTCCTTGGCAGAAGTGCATCCATGGACCTTCTCATATTCTGATTTATTCAAGGAGCATATCAGATAGAGTTTGGCTTTAGCGTTCATCTGGACTCTAGTCTTCTGCTCCAAGGTCCATTCAGTCTTAGGTATAGGCAGACCATTTTGCATAGGCACATAGTCTCCATCAGTGACCACATCCCAAACATCAATGTTATTGCTCTCAAAGAACAACTTCATACGATCTCTCCAGTAGTGGTAATCCACTCCATTGAATGCTGGGGTTCTTGTGATAGAGGCTCCTTCTGTGATGTATTGCCTGTTGCTGTTAGAAGCTTCCATTTGGATCTTTCAGTCCTCAAACACTTGTTAGGTGCTTCAACCCTGAGTAGAGCTCTGGTACCAACTGTAGGAACACAGGGAAACACTAGAAGGGGGGTTGAATAGTGTTTCTAAATATTTTAGAAAGCTTTTTGTAAACAGGTACTAAGAACACGATTTCAGACAGGCTTTTAAGGGGCTGTCTGAAGTTTTCAGACGTCTTGTAAAAACTTAATTTTTTAAAAGATGTTTTGTGCCTTTATAAAATATCAGATTAATTATTTTGACCCCTTGATTAGTATAAAAAGAATTGATAAGAGATAAGGGTAAGAAAACTTAGCCAAGGAATTTATCCTGGTTCACTCACTACCACTGTGAGCTACGTCCAGTCCCAATGCCAACTAGCAATTGGATTTTCTCTTAATCTTTCAAGATTACAAGTATTCTTTTACAGTCAAGCCTCTCCAGGCTCTACAACCAAGTATTCTTTTACAGTCAAGCCTCTCCAGGCTCTACAACCAAGTATTCTTTTACAGTCAAGCCTCTCCAGGCTCTACAACCAAGTATTCTTTTATAGACAAGCTCTCCAGGTCAACAAATAAATACAGAGAAGGTAAAATGCTTAAGCTTACAAAACTATATCAGTCTTGAAGCTTAAACAATTACAGATGTACAGAAAAACTGAGGTATGCTCGGATATGTACAATATGTGTACAAAGAAAGTGTTATCAGAGTTGTTTGCAGCGAAAAAATTGCAGAGTTTTTGTTCTTTTTCACAAATTCTTCTCTCTAGATGGTCTTCAAAGGAAGGGTATTTATACCCAATCTTCAATCCCGTTGAAATACCACCGTTTAGAGATAGACATTAAATGCTTATTTAATCCGTTGTGAGACATGCTTCTAAGAGCTCTGATTTTCTGACACGGTACAAGGTTGTCCTGCCATAAAGCTGCTACAAATGTTGCTGCAGAGGCTGCGTTGCAGAGCTTTCTCAGTGGTGTATGAAATTCAAAATCACAGGAAAGGTCTCTGTGTTCCTTGCTATAAATGTTTGAAAAAGGTACGTGCAGCAGAGGTTCAGAAAAGTCTTCACAAACTTCAGCGAGGATGCCACGTCATAATGAGACTTCAGACGACTTCATACTTCAGACGGCACTGATACTTCAGAGGGTTGAACTACTTCAGACAGCTTAACGCTTTAGACGAGTTGCTTCTTCAGACAGCTTCAACACTTAGTCTTTTATGTAGGCTCATAGTGACTCTTGCTGAAATCATGGATAAAACATTAAAGCATGTGGTATCTATGATAAGTAATTAAGTCAATTTGTCAACCATTAAACTTTGGGAATCTAGTTGTCTTAAAACATCATAAACAACCTTATGATATTTTTGAGACTCAACAATATTATATGTGGGAGGGTTTAACTTACACCAATGTAAGTTACATCAAGTCTTACACTGCTAATAACTCTAGATTGAATGTGATTTTATTAATCCAACCGTTGTATTATATTTATTCATCATCTTGATTATCTGTGTAAAATTTCATAAAATTTGAACACTATTAGACCGATAATCAAATGGTTCATTTTTTCATATATTTCAAATGTATATATGACGTTAATTTTGAGACATCTCAATGACATATCAAATAATTTTGGATTAATGTAAAATTTTATATGTATAATCTATATGATAATAGCTTTCAATCCAACGGTGGATTACTTAATATAATAATCTGCTAAAAAGTTATTCAATAGTGTAATACTTGGTGTAACTTACAATGATGTAAATTGAACCCTCCTCATATTATATTATTTTATAGCTTTCATTTTTTATATTATTATTATTTTTATATTATTATATTATATTATGTTATATTATAGCTATAAAAAACGAATTCGCTTTTTATAGTTATAAAAAACGATATCGCTTTTTATAATTCACTTTTTCCAATATATCATTTACCTCTCTATTTTATTTATTAATGTTTTCACTTATTATTTATGTTATCTATTCTTTTCATTTACCTCTCCGTTTTCACTTATTTACAAAATTTTGTTTTTGATTGCTCCTAAGCATTAGAGACCACGTGGAGAGTTTTCATGAAAAAATTCAAAAAGTGCGATTTTCGGTCTAGTGGGCACCTGAGACAAGAACCCTAAACCAAACTAGTAAATTTGGTGTGAGAACTCATGTATGCATAGTTGTTTTTGAATTTTTATTTGAAATTTTGCATTCAGGAAAGGTTACATGAGAGGACCCACGTGGTTAATTTTCATGATTTTTTGAAGGGTTTTGTAATTACTGTGAATTAATTAGCTAAAAAGAAGGGAAAGTTAATTAAAAATAGCAAACAATAGTTAAAAAAAAAACGAAATTTTATTTTTGATGGATCCTAACCATTAGAGACCACGTGAAGAGTTTTCATAATGAAATTCAAAAGTGCGATTTTCGACCTAGTGGAAACCTGTGAGTGTGAGACAAGAAACTTAAACCTAACTAGTAACTTTGGTGTGAGGACTCATGCATGCATAGTTGTGTTTTGAATTCTTATTTAAAATTTTGAATGCAGTAAGGGTTACATGAGAGGACCCACCCTGTTAATTTTCATGATTTTTTGAAGGGTTTTATAATTACTTTGAATTAATTAGCTCAAAAGAAGGGAAAATTAATTAAAAATAGCAAATAATAGTTAAAAATTACGAAATTTTGTTTTTGATGACTCCTAACCTTTAGAGACCATGTGGAGAGTTTTCATAAAGAATTTCAAATGTGCGATTTTTGGCCTAGTGGATACATGTGAGTGTGAGACAAGAACCTTAAACCTAACTAGTAACTTTGGTATGAGGACTCATGCATGCATAGTTGTGTTTTGAATTCTTATTTGAAATTTTGTGGGAACAATTAAGATAGAAAATAAATAGATAAATAGAATAGATAGGATAGCTAATAAGTAAAAACATTAGTGAAAAAAAAAAAGATAAATGATATATTGGAAAAAAACCACTTTTGCAATGAAACAAATTAATAAGAATGAATAGTGGGAGAAAATATTTTAATGTAATAATAACAATAAAAAAAATGCAAATATGATGAAAAAAGAAAGAAATAATAAAATATGGCAGGAGCAGGACTAGCTCCCGTAAAGGATAATGTTTTTCATAAACAAATTATTATGAATGAAATGAGTTTTTATGTAATGAGACAAATAAATAGAAATGGATAATGAGAGAAATTAATTTAATTTAATAATAATAATAAAAGAAAATTAAAGTGTGATTTAAAAGGAAAGAAATAAACAACATTGCCTCCCGTGTAAGATATGCATAGACCGTGGTACATAAAACAAATTCACTTTATTAAAAAAAAACTCAAGTGAGAAAACTTGACATGTGTACTGTGAGAATATTTTTAAGATAAAAAGTAAATAGATAAATATAATATATAAGAGAGATAATAGAAAAAGAGATAGATGATATATTGAAAAAATCACTTTAAATTTTATGTAAATTAACACATTTATTGCATTTTTAATGCGTACTTTTATATAATGAAACAGAAAAATAGGAATGAATAGTAAAATTTTTAATAAATAATAATAATAATAAAATAAAAGTATGATATAAAATTGCAAAGGAAAAAAGAAAAAAATAAACATACAAAAACATTAGAATTATTAATTTTTTTAAATAAATAGAAAACATGAGATAGAACATTAATAAAAGTAAAAGAAAAAATAAAGATAAACATGTATACATGCACATAAGTGAGAAAACATTAAAAAAATTTAAAAAAAATAGTATACGCCGTGAACTTTTCTTAAAGTATAATAGATTTTGCAATTTGTCCCTTGGGCACTTTACAAAATTATTAATAATACATACCTTATTATATAAACTTTTCAAAGTCAACTATCACATCACTATAGGGGACAACTATCCTCACCTCATTGGTACACATCACCTGGGCACGCTGCCCTACCACGTCACTCCGGCACGGTAGAATTTACCTTTGGTAAAACTAGCTGAAAAACTAGGTGAAAGTTTAAAGTTAGCTGAAATTAAATTGAATGTGTTTGGTAAAACTAGTTCAAAATGGTAAAATGACATTTAAGGATAACATTAATTATTAAATAATGATAAGTGGAGGTGGTTGAGAGCTAAACTTGTAATTAACTTTGAGTTAGTAGCTGAAAATTGGAGTTTTTTTTAAAAAAGTTACCCCAAGTAGCTTTTTAAGAAGAGCTTGTAGCTACCAGGGACGGATCCAAGATTCATAGGAAGGGGGCGTATTTTTTTTAATAATAAATATTAAATAATAATCAAATTCATCATATTTTTTATTTAAGTTATACATATAGTATATTCATGTTATAAAATTTATGAATAATAACATTTGTATCAAATAATTTTTTGATACAAATCACTTAAAGAGATTAAATTTCAATAATAAATATTAAATAAAATCTATATTATAAAAATTATATGTATTACACTCATTTTATTTAATTTATTTTCAATTATTACATATATATTGATAATATTTTAATTTTTTTTATATGTAGTATATATGTAATATAGTGAGGGAGGGGGGCCAAGGCCAATGCTTGCCCCCTTGCATCAGTCCCTGGTGGCTACCCAAAAAAGCTATCTTCCCAAACACTGCTGAAATGATTTCAGCTACTATTTTCAACTTTCAGCTAGCTGAAATGACAAGCCAGACACATTCCTAATCTTTTTGTTTTTTAGTTATGGAGTTTAATTCTTAGGAAATAAAAAATGTAATATATTACTTTTTGTTTTTTTTCATTATATTCCAATTACATATTTTTTGTTAGTTTTTTTTATGACATGTCACGTTTAGTGATATTAGGTCACACTACTTACTATTGGACATAAAAATAACCTCATTGGGATTTGAGACTTTCAATGAAAGAATGGGAAGATGAGAGAAAAAGAGAGAATATGGAAGCAAACAACGGTTAAAATTGAAGTATTTTAAGCTATAAATTTGATAAAATTACGTCATTTTTGTGTCACTTTGGACACTATAGTGATAAATAGTGTGATAAAGTATCAATAAACGTAACATGTCATAAAAAATTAATGAGAATTATGCAATTAAACTATAATGACAAATAAAAAATTCAGGTATTGATTTCCTAGTTTATTCCACATTTTTCACTTGCATCTTTTTCTTTCTTTCTTTTTATTATATGTCACATTTTTTTTAATTTCTATCTACTCCTTTTATATACTTTTCATATTCTAAATTTAAAGTATGAAAAAAAATCTAATCTATCTAATCTAATCTAATCTACTATAGGAAAACAAAACCCCATCTTTACCATATGTCACCTTCTCACTCAATTTTTTTCCTCTAAAAACATCACATCATCATTTTTATTTTTTTTTATATTTTTTATCAAAATTATATCTCCATTTATTTACTTTCTATTGTAGTATTTTTTTATGAATCACGGGTATCCTCCACGGGACACGGTCTTAATCATGTCATTTTCTCTTTTCCTTTATTTTTTTTATCTCACTTTCATTTTCTTTTTTATTAAGATATTAAAATTTTTCCTCTCATTATTCGTTTTTATTAATATGTTTCATTATAAAAGAAATTTTTTTATGAGCTGCGAGTATTCTCCACGGGAGACAGTCCTGTTCCTATCATTTTATTTTTTTCTCACACATCAATTTTCTTTTTTATTATCCTTTCTACTTTCATTTTATTTTTTAGGGAAAAGAGTATATAACCACCCTAACTTTCACCCTTTTGCAAATAAGCACCATGAACTTTTATTTTGTCCTAATTAACCCTTAAACTTCTATATTGTTGCAATATGTCATTTCATTAACACAGTATTAAACAAATTAACGAAACCAATCATAATTATTCAAGATTTTGTAATTAAAATATTAAAATAATATAAAATAAAGTTTTAAAAAATAAAAAATAGAAAAAAACCCTAAATTAAAAGAACACACCATCATGTTTCGCATTTAGAATTTCAAATGTGTTTGTAGTGTTTTTTTAATGAATCACGGAAATCCTCCACGAGAGGTAATCTTTGCCTCATGTCACTTTCTCACTCAATTTCTTTCCCTCTCAAAAACATCACATAATCCTTTTTACTTTTTTTTTATCAAATTATATCTCCATTTATTTACCTTCTATTGTAGTGTTTTTTTATGAATCACGGGTATCATCCACGAGAGACGGTCTTAATCCTGTTATTTTCTTTTTTCCTTTATATTTTTATCTCACTTTCATTTTCTTTTTATTAAGATATTAAAATATTTTCTCTCATTATTCATTTTTATTAATATGTTTCATTATAAAAGAAATTTTTTTATGAGCTGCGAGTAGGGGTGGGAACAGGCCAGACCGCTCGTCAGGAGCCTCCTACCCGGCCTATATCAGGCCCTGGCAAGACCAGGCCAATTTATTAAATAGAGCAGGCCAAGGCTTTTTCCAAAGCCTATATAGCAAAACAGGTCAGGCTTCAGGCCATCGAAAAAGCCTTCAGGCTGGTCTATTTAACTAAATATAAATAAAATACTAATATTATTTATATCGCTATTATTATTATAAAGTTTTGTTATTACTTTTCCTTATAATTATATACTTATTAGCTTGTATAAACATTTAAGTATATTAAAAACTTGAACTTATAAGTTTATTCATATATATTCTTATGATATATTCAAGTACCTTACTATAAATCAGGCTTTTAAACAGGCTTCCGGGCCTTGTCAGGCTTTATATAGGTCAGGCTCAGACCATAAAATAAAGTCTATGTCAGGTAACAGGCCAGGCTCAGGCCATGGATTTAAGGTACAGGCCAGGCTCAGGCCTTGGAAAGCCTAACTCGGCTCGGCCTATTCCCATCCCTAGCTGCGAGTATTCTCCACGGGAGACAGTCCTGTTCCTACCATTTTATTTTTTCTCACAAGTCAATTTTCTTTTTTTATTATCTTTTTTACTTTCTTTTTTATTTTTTATCAAAATTATATCTCCATTTATTTAGCTTCTATTGTAGTGTTTTTTTAATGAATCATGGGAATCCTCCACGAAAGACAATCTTAATCCTTTTGTTTTCTTTTTTTCTTTTATTTTTTTAACTCACTTTCATTTTCATTTTTTTAATATGATATTAAAATATCTATCTATATAATCTAATCTATTCTAATCTAAACTAATCTAATCTAATATCTAATATACTATAATCTAATCTAATATTCTAATATAATATACTATAACAAAACAAAACCCCATCCTTGCCACATGTCATCTTCTCATTCAATTTCTTTTCCTCTCAAAAGCATCACATCATCATTTTTACTTTCTTTTTATCTTTTATCAAAATTATATCTCAATTTATTTACCTTCTATTATAGTGTTTTTTTATGAATAACAGTTATCCTCAACGGGAGAAGATCTTAATCCTGTTGTTTTCTCTTTTCCTTTATTTTTTTTATCTCACTTTCATTTTCTTATTTTATTATGATATTAAAATATTTTCTCTCATTATTCATTTTTCTTAATATGTTTCATTATCCTGTCACCTTCACACTCAATTTCTTTCCCTCTCAAAAACATCACATCATCAATTTTACTTTTTTTTTTTATCTTTTTATCAAAATTATATCTCAATTTATTTACCTTCTATTGTAGTGTTTTTTATGAATCACGGGTATCCTCAACGGGAGAAGGTCTTAATCCTGTTGTTTTCTCTTTTCCTTTATTTTTTTATCTCACTTTCATTTTCTTTTCTATTATGATATTAAAATATTTTCTCTCATTATTCATTTCTATTTATATGTTTCATTATCCTGTCGTTTTCTCTTTTCCTTTATTTTTTATCTTACTTTCATTTTTTTATTATGATATTAAAATATTTTCTCTCATTATTTGTTTTTATAAATATGTTTCATTATAAAAGAAATTTTTTATGAACTGCGGGTATTCTCCACGGGAGATAGTCCTATTCCTACCATTTTATTTTTCTCACACATTAATTTTCTTTTTTATTATCCTTTTTACTTTCCTTTTTTTTATATCTCCATTTATTTAACTTCTATTGTAGTGTTTTTTTATAAATCACGGGAATCCTCCACATTGAAGTTGTGGCTTCAATCACAAGAAGGGGGGGTTGAATTGTGATTGAATAAAATTTCTGCAATTTCTTTTGCACTTTTTCTGCTCAAGGTTTTGCCTTGGCTTAGTACAAAGAAATAAACTCTCAGAAGGTAATGGTTAGCTGATTTTAATTTCACAGAAGATGTATATTTAGTTATGTGCTATGGCAGTGATAAATAATAGTAAAGAGAGAGTAAAGAAGATGGCACACAGAAATTTTATACTGGTTCACCTCTTCCAACCTGAGGCTACGTCCAGTCCCTACACCTGTAGGATTTTCTCACTCTATTAATCAAATTACAATCTTCTTGGGCAACCTTACCACTAGTATTCTTTACCTGCCTCTTCAGGCTAACAATAACCTAACAAACTCAGATTTTCCACTGAATACTTACTGCAGAACCTTCTGCAGAAGATTCAGTCTCTAGAATACTGCAAGTACCTTATGCAAATTCTGTAAACCAACTGAGATCACCAAATCTCAGTAAACCTCACTGAAATCCCTTTCCCTTACTGCTTAGAAGAAGGAAATGCACCTGCACACCTCTCTTGAGACTTTTACAATGAAAATGAGAAAGAATAAGAACAAACAAGGCTCAAAACAATACAATACTTGCACAGCAGAAGCATAATGATGAGCTAAGACTCTCTTTAAAGCTTTTCAGACCAGAAAGCACAAATATGAAGGAGAGAGAAATTGTCCAGAAGATTGAAGAAGAGAAACAGCAGAAATATATGTATCTTCTGGAGTGAGGTGAGTTCCAAGTATGGAGGAACTCTCCTTCTATAGAAGGCTGGAGTAAAGTAGCCGTTGGACATCCAGCTGGCTTCAGGAAATGTCCCTTTCTTTGCTGCAGCAAGTGCAGGCTTTACAGCTGTCAAGTTTGACCAGCTCTTCCTTCTGCAGAGTATCTTCTGCAGGCTGTTTTCGGGCTATTTCTCAAAGCTTTTCTTCTGCAGACATAATAAACTCTTCCAGCATAGTATTTTCACTTATTTTGGAATCAGCTGGTCCACTGGAATTATGAGAAGATGAGAAGAAGAAGATTAATATGAATTTAGCCTTATTTGCATCTTCTGCAGTAATTCATTCCTTCTGCAGGGTTTCTGGAGGTTCATTCTTCTTGCAGATCTTTTTGAAATACATCATTTGCTTGATTGAGAGTATTTTTAGGTCTGTTATGCAACTGTAACCTTAGAAGATAGAGAATCCAATCTGTCCTTTGGTTCCTGACATGATTTGCTTCTTCTGCGGACTTAATGATCTAGGGTCTTTCTTTAGGACAGCCATCTATCTTCTGATAATCCTCACAGAAGATGTTTTAAATATATCTTGATGTTTGGCAGCCTGAGATGAGCTTTTCTCTTTCTTTTACAAAATGAATCTTCCTTCTAAAGGAATTTTATTATGATTTCTTCTATTAGAGAGCTGTTCTTATCTTCTGGAGGATAGCAGTATCCATCTCATGATTTCTCAGTATGCATTATATCTATTTTTCACAGATTTGTCATTCTTGTCAAATCTGAGACTTATCTTATTAAATGAGTGGTATTCATTTCTTTCTTTTGCTGCTCACTTGTACCTTCTGCAGATGTTTTTCTGTATCTTCTGAACATTCACTTGAACAAAATCATTAGTCCTTAGAGTTCAGAATTATTCCAAGTAAACCTTGATTAGTTGTCATTATTAAAACATTTTTTAAGGGATTCTTGGACCTTACACACATGTCACCTTCTCACTCAATTTCTTTCCCTCTCAAAAACATCACATCGTCATTTTTACTTTTTTTTTTATTTTTTTTATCAAAATTATATCTCCATTTATTTACCTTCTATTGTAGTGTTTTTTTTATGAATCACGGGTACCCTCTACGGGAGAGGGTCTTGATCATGTTGTTTTCTTTTTTCCTTTATTTTTTTTACCTCACTTTCATTTTCTTTTTTATTATGATATCAAAATATTTTTTCTCATTATTCGTTTTTTTGTTTAACCACAGGTATCTTCCATGGGAGACAATCCTGTTCGAGCCGGGAACATCCACATCACGGTGGGGCTAGCTCTCCCAGCAGGGATTTTTTCCATCTACAAGACTCGAACCCGAGACCTTGCTTAAGGAGAATCAAATATGTACCACTTGAACCAACCCCCGTTGGTCTCATTATTCGTTTTTATTAATGTGTTTCGTTATCTTGTCGTTTCCTTTTTTCCTTTATTTTTTTTAACTCACTTTCATTTTCTTTTTTATTATGATATTAAAATATTTTCTCTCATTATTCGTTTTTATAAATATGTTTCATTATAAAAGAATTTTTTTATGAACTGCAGGTATTCTCCATGGGAGATAGTCCCGTTCCTACCATTTTATTTTTTCTCACACATTAATTTTATTTTTTATTATCCTTTTTACTTTCTTTTTATTTTTTATCAAAATTATATCTTCATTTATTTAGCTTCTATTGTAGTGTTTTTTTTATGAATCACGGGAATCCTCCACGGGAGACGGTCTTGATCCTGTTGTTTTCTTTTTTCTTTTATTTTTTATCTCACATTCACTTTCTTTTTTTATTATGATATTAAAATATTTTCGCTCATTATTCATTTTTATTAATATGTTTCATTATAAAAGAAATTTTTTATGAACTGCGGGTATTCTCCGCGGGAGATAGTCCTGTTCCTACCATTTTATTTTTTTCTCACACATTAATTTTTTTTATTATTACAGTACACTTAATGTACATCAACACATTTATTATATTTCCTAATGTGTGTTTTTATGTAATAAAAAATCAGAAATGGACGATGACAAAAATTGTATCATCCCTTTTACTTTTTTTTTTCATTTTTTTTATCAAAATCATATCTTCATTTATTTAGCTTTTATTGTAGTATTTTTTCTCCTTTTTGTTTATTTTTAATTAATCATTCACTTATAATATGTTTGTTTTTAATTAATCATTCTTCTTTATTATCACGTTAGTAAAGTGATTTTTTTATGAATCACAAGTATTATCCATGAGAGACAGTCTTAATCCTGTCAATTCCCTTTTTCTTTTATTTTTTATCATACTTTCGTTTTTTATTATGATATTAAAACATTTTCTCTCATTATTTGTTTTTATCAATATGTTTCATTATGAAAGACTCTTTTTATGAACTGTGGGTATTCTCCACGGGAGACAGTCTCGTTCCTACCATTTTATCTATTATATTTACTCTATATTAAAATTGTTCCCACAGTACATGTGTCGTGTTTTCAAACTTCTGTTTTTTTTTTTTCTTTTTTCAGTTTTTTTATTCTCAATTTAGTAATAGTTTTTTATGCAATGAATAACAGGTATCCTCCATGGGAGAGTCTTGCTTTTGTCGCTTTCTTTTATTTCTATCGCACTTTTATTTTTTTTTATTATATTAAATCATTTTTACTAATTATTCGTTTCTATAATTTGTTTTATTATAAGAGTAATTTTTTTAATGAACAACATGAGACAGTCTTGCTCTTACCATTTTTTTCTCATACATTAATTTTCTTTTTTAGTATTATATTAAAACATATTCTCTTAATATATAAGTATTTATGATAGCTAATATTTTATCCCGTACGAAATACGAACAACATAAATCATACCATCAATATACCAGTGCGAAGTCACGGGTCACCTACTAGTATTTGAGAAAAAGAAGAAAAGGCTCATAAAGAGAAACACTATATTTTGAGTATAGTAGTTTTTTATTCATAAATTATTAATAGTTATGATCACAACTTATTAACACATAACCAGTTAAATATTCAATCTAACACTAAACTATAAATTTCATCATCTATATGGATAAATCATCTTTTAGGGATTCAATGGATCTACGCATGTAAAAAGTTTGAGTTATATAACAACTCATACAACATACATTTTCTCTCTACATCTCTCCATCACATCACTCATCACATCATCTATCAAATCTCACACTTCTCTCCTTTCTCTCTATCTCTCACCTTGTTGTACATACAACATGTTGTATAAAAACAATTTTTCAAAAAGTTTTACACACTCGTTCAATAGTATGTATTGTCACATTATTTGATGAGTTTAATAATACATTAGGTGTCATATTCATTAAATGATGTAATATCATATTATTAAATGACTGTGTAAAACTTTTTTATACTGTCAGTATATACTAATTAAACTCATCTTTTAATGAAATTATGCTTGCAGGGCTTGAGCTAGACTCTTTTTCTTAGGAGTCATATATATATAAAATATATTTCTAAAATTAATATATTGAACTTATCCAATAATCAAAAGATTTATAATAATTAATATTTATTTATATAAAGTATAAATTAAAGCAGGAAAAAAAAAGAAAAAAATTTCAATATAGTTATTTAGGAAAAGTTTGATGATGCTGCATAAAATTAAATACCTTAATAATTGATTGTTTACTAAAAAGACTAACAATCTTTTTCAATGCTGACAACTAAGCTACTTAAAAAAAAAAAAATCCTACGCCATTATAGGAAACTCTCAAATTATTAGTCGTAATCAGATCAAATTTCAGGTGAAAATCGTCCATTTTTTCATGATAAGTCTTGGTCATGAGTTGAAGGATTAAGATGTATGGCTCAAGTGTCGAAGAACCACTTTGACTACTTATACTTTTTTTTTAAGAATTTGTCAAAATTTTCATTTTACTCACAGACAGTACACTTTAAATAAATTATATATACATATGCACAAATTAATTTTGAAAAGATCACAAAATAAGTTCTTATAGGGTATAATATGTGTTTGCTCTCTATATATACATATGCACAAAATTTTTTTGTATGATTTTTTTTTTCTTTATGATATGTACGAGATACTCGGTCCGGATAAGGACACATGCCAGATAACTCAGCATGCAGATAGCCGGACCCATGGCCTAACATAAGGAGAAGATCAGACATATAAGAAAAGAATTGATCTGATAACCAAATCTACGCAAGATACATTTCAATTATCCAATCATGCCATATATGGAGAATACACACAACACCTATAAAAGGAGGGATATAGGCAGCGTCAAAACACACACTAGCTTCTTCACTTAGCCTGGTTATACCCCCATGAGTAGAATTTAGGCTTTATAGGAACATTTGGCGCCCACCGTGAGACTCTGGTAAAACTCTCCCAGAGTACCACAAGAATCTCCAAAAGATGGTAAAAACAAGGTCTAACGCCAATGAAGATGGACCGACATTGCAGGAGCTTGCTCAACAGCTCGACCAACTCAGACAGGAGAACCAAAGGGTTTTGGAAGAAAACAGAGTGATGCGAGAACAACTGAATGATACGCGGGGCTCTCGGGAAGAGGAGGGAGATGCGTACTCTTCAGGGACTCGAACTCCCTCAGAACGTTCAAGACCCCAGGTTCATGAGAATAATCATACTGATTCACGTTTTCATCATTTTACTGACTATATAATGTCTGTTCCTTTACCAAGATATTTTAAATTCCCTGACCTGCCTGTCTACGATGGAACAACTGATCCGAATTCACATCTTACTAGATTTCATACAATAATGCTCACAACAGGTGCTACTGATCCTGTTTTATGTAAGATTTTTCCAGGGACTTTGACAGGGCCCGCACTGCAATGGTACTCAACTCTGACTCATGGATCAATTAAAGATTTTGAGGAGTTCAGCACAACCTTTAAGAACCAATTCTCATCAAGCTGTCCTTTCAAGAAAACAGAAGACAGACTGTTTAGCATACTTCAAGGTGACGATGAGCCACTTAAAGATTACATCAATCGCTTTAACAAAGAAGCTATGCAAGTAAAAGAGCTCGATCCTAAGATACATCTCAGGGCGATCATCAACGGAGTAAAAGAAGGCCAGTTCGCAGACGAGTTAGCCAAGTCAAAACCAATCGACATAGCCGACTTTAGACGCAAAGCCTCAGGTCAGATAGATGCGGAGGAAGCAGCCGTAGCCAAAAGACGACTTAGAGCCATGCTAACAAAACCATTAGAAAAGGACGGTTCCTCTCGACACAATAGTCATCAAAATAACAAAGGGAACTACAACTTCAAGAACCACCCAGGAAAGAAAAATGGAAGGTCGGCTAGACCGCCCCGACCAGCCCCAATTTTTGATCACTTCACTCCTCTAAATTCCAGAATGAGCCAAATCTTGCGCGAGGTATATAATTCAAGAATCATCGAACTTCCCCCACCCCCTAAGGACACCCCTGAGGGGGTTGATCGGACAAAAAGGTGTGATTTTCATCACGCATTTGGGCATAATACTGATGACTGCTGGACTTTGAAAAATCAAATCGAACAACTCATCAGACTTGGTCACCTCGGGATATATGTGTACGATGGCAGGCAGAAAAATAAAAAAGAAGCAGCTCGGGTAGATTATGATCGTAGAAGAAACAGGGACGAATCCCCAGAAAGGAATCCCGGTCCAAACACACCTAGGAGAAGAGCTGGATCCATTCACACCATTTCAGGAGGATTCGCGGGAGGCGGACCTACCTCCTCTTCCAGAAAAAAGACACCTTAGAACAATTTGTTCAGTAAATAAATTGGAACGGAAGCAATCGGGTAAATCCCATCCTGTCATTTCTTTCTCTGACAGGGACTTTGCAGGTTTAAAGGACATGAATCAGGATGATCCAATGGTAGTTCGGATAAACATTGAAGGTTGCTCGGTCAGAAGAGTTTTGATAGACCAAGGAAGCTCTGCTGACGTCCTATTCTGGAAGACTTACGAGGATCTTTCCCTCCCAACAGATACTATTCATCCTTCTGATGGAAGCCTGGTAGGATTCGCGGGAGAACAGGTAGAGGTAAGAGGTTATGTAAACCTTAGAACGACCTTTGGGTCTGATGGGATTTACAAAACCGTAAACGTAAAATATCTACTTGTCAATGATCTTACTTCTTATAATATTATTATTGGGAGACCCACCTTAAATGCTTTGGGACCAATCGTTTCAACTCCCCATTTAACTATGAAATTTTCTGCTGATGACCAAAAGATAGGACTTATGAGAGCCTAACAGGACGAAGCTCGACGTTGTTATGTAAAAAGCTTGGAAACAAGGAGATCTTCCAACAAAGATTTTGGAGCTGAACTCAGGATACACTCTATCGAGCTAGACCCAAGAATCGACTTCTCGGATAGAAGACCTCAACCTACTAAGGAGCTAAAGATTGTCCAAATCGGCGACAAACTAGATAAAACAACTCGGATTGGGACAAGCCTTTCACCCAAAGAGGAACACCAGGTAATACAAATCCTAAAAGAAAATTCTGACTTATTTTCCTGGACTCCTGCAGACATGCCAGGGGTCGACCCTGATTTTGAATGTCACAAGCTAATGATCGATCCAAAGATCAAACCCATCTCCCAAAGGAAACGAAGACTAGGCGAAGAGCACAGAAATGCAGCACTAACAGAATCAAAGAAACTGTTAGAAGTTGGTTTCATCAGGGAGATTGAATATACCACATGGCTTGCGAATGTCGTCATGGTCAAAAAATCCAATGGGAAGTGGAGGATGTGCACTGACTTCACCGACCTGAACAAAGCATGCCCTAAGGACGCCTACCCGCTCCCCAGCGTGGACCACCTAGTCGACGGAGCCTCTGGTTACAAATATCTCAGCATTATGGATGCTTATTCGGATTACAATCAGATCAGAATGAGCCCGGTGGATGAAGACAAAACATCTTTTATCATAGATATGGTCAACTACTGCTACAAAGTTATGCCCTTTGGATTAAAAAATGTCGGGGCAACATATCAAAGACTGATGGACAAGGTATTTGCGGAGCAGATTGGGCACAATATAGAAGTCTACATCAACGACATGGTGGTCAAGACTCCAACGGACAGAAAGCATATTGATGATCTCCAAGAAATTTTCAACCAGCTCAGGAAATAAAATCTGAGGCTCAACCCAGAGAAGTGCTCTTTTGCTGTTCATTCCGGAAAATTCCTTGATTTCATGTTAACTGACCGAGGAATCGAGGCGAACCCAGAGAAATGTCAAGCTATCTTAGCAATGAAAAGCCCATCCAACATGAAGGAAGTACAAAGACTGGCTGGAAGAATTGTAGCCTTATCCAGATTTTTGTCTAAATCTAGAGAACGTTTGAGACCTCTTTTTCAATCTATTAGACAAGGGAGTAAATTCCAATGGGCAGAGGAGTGCGAACAAGCTTTCCAGAAAATCAAGACCTACCTATCACAACCTCCCACTCTAACGAAACCAGATCCGGAGAAAGAAATCTTAGTATACCTAGCAGTAAGCGAACAAGCTATCAGTGCAGTTTTGGTTCAGGAAAATCCTGATGGACAACAACCAATCTATTTTGTGAGTAGAGCTCTGCAGGGCCCTGAAATAAGATACCAAAAAATTGAAAAGGTAATTCTTGCAGTAATAACAGCAGCACGAAGACTTAGACCATATTTCCAGACTCATCAGGTAGTTGTAAAAACTGATCAACCAATAAAGCAAATCTTGCATAAGCCCGAGCTAGCAGGGAGGATGATCAAATGGTCGGTGGAGCTGTCAGAATTCGGGATAATCTACCAACCAAGAGGACCAATTAAGTCACAGATCCTAGAAGATTTCCTGGTAGAGCTCACCCCAGCTGATGAACAAAAAGAGCAACTTTGGACCCTTTATGTCGATGGAGCATCAAATAAAAAGGTAGTGGAGCCGGAGTCATCCTAGAAGGACCAAATAATTTGGTTCTCGAACAATCCCTTTGTTTTGAATTTAAAGCAAGCAATAATCAGGCAGAATACGAAGCGCTCATTGCAGGACTGCTCCTAGCCAAGGAAGTCGGAGCGAGCTATATAACCGTCTTCAGTGACTCACAGTTGGTCACATGCCAGGTTGGAGGAGAATATCAAACAAGAGATCCTCAACTTTCCAGATATTTGAATAAGGTGAAAAGCTTAGTAACTAACTTTGCAGGCTTTAAAATTCAGCACATAACTAGAGAGCAAAACCTGAGAGCCGATCTGTTATCCAAGCTCGCGAGTACGAAAAAATCGGGATGCAACAAGACGGTTATACAGGAAACCCTACAAAAACCAAGTATCGATGAAGATTCAGAGGTAATAAGCATCACCACTTCAGATTCTTGGATAACCCCTTTTTTTCAATATCTTCAAATCAACAGGTTACCTTCTGATCCGATCGAAGCTCGGAAAATCATGTACCACTCCAGCTTCTATGTAATCATAAACGGACAACTCTACCGAAGAGGATATTCATCCCCCCTGTTAAGATGCATCACAAATGATCAACAAAGCTACATCTTGAAGGAAGTACATGAAGGAGTATGTGCAAGCCATGGGGGAGCAAGATCATTAGCAGCCAAGATTCTGAGAGTTGGATTTTACTGGCCAACATTAAGGGCTGACGCTAAAGAGTTCGTGAAAAAATGTGATGCTTATCAAAAATTCGCAAAGTTCAGCTACATGAGTCCAGAGGAACTACACAGTATTACGTCCCCATGGCCCTTCGCAATGTGGGGGATAGATCTCCTCGGCCCATTCCCACTAGCTCCTGGACAGGTCAAATACCTAGTTGTCACCATTGACTACTTCACCAAATGGATTGAAGCAGAGCCCTTATCATCAATAACTTCAGGAAAAATAAGTAAATTCGTCTGGAGACAGATAATATGTCGGCATGGTATCCCAAACACAATAATATCAAACAATGGAAGATGGACCGAAGAACTACCAATGGTTTTGTGGTCATATCACACCACACCTCAATCGGCAACAGGAGAAACACCATACCGATTGACCTATGGAAGTGATGCGATGATCCCTGTAGAGATATCCTACATGAGCCCTCGAGTTCAAGAGTTTAATGCTGGAGAGAACGAAAATAATTTGAGAACCGAACTGGATTTATTAGCAGAAGAACGAGAAGTGGCACACCTCAGAGAACAAGTTTGTAAGGATAGATCAGCCAGAAGATACAACTCAAAAGTTCAACCCAGGAAATTCATAAAGGGAGACTTGGTCTTACGAAAAATCGAGCAAGCAAGAAAAGACCCAAGACATGGGAAGCTCGCCCCGAACTGGGAAGGCCCATTCAGAATCAAGAAAGAAGTCGGCCTCGAGGCATACGAGTTGGAAAAACTAACAGGAAGACCCATACCTAGGACATGGAACGCAAACATCTAAGATTTTATTTCAGTTAACTACAGATTGTATAATGACAGTCAGGTTAGGTACTCTTTTTCCTATCTTGGTTTTTTTATCCCTAAGGAGGGTTTTTACCGAGAAAGGTTTTAATGAGGCTTAATTTTGACTATAAACCAATAAATAATTATATTTGTCTTATATTTTTTTTATCTCCATTAAATCCTCCAAAGGGAATACGTGATTCGCCAAATCTATGCTCTAAAAACTGAGTCTCATCTCAGGGTAACGAGCTCACACTATAAAAACTGAGTCTCATCTCAGGGTAACGAGTTAAATTCTCCAAAGGAAAGACGTGATTCGCCAATTCTATGCTCTAAAAACTGAGTCTCATCTCAGGGTAACGAGCTTACACTCTAAAAACCGAGTCTCATCTTAGGGTAACGAGTTAAATTCTCCAAAGGAAAGACGTGATTCACTAATTCTATGCTCTAAAAACTGAGTCTCATCTCAGGGTAACGAGTTTACACTCTAAAAACTGAGTCTCATCTCAGGGTAACGAGTTAAATTCTCCAAAGGAAAGACATGATTCACCAAATCTATGCTCTAAAAACTGAGTCTCATCTCAGGGTAACGAGCTTACACTCTAAAAACTGAGTCTCATATCAGGGTAACGAGTTAAATTCTCCAAAGGAAAGACGTGATTCGCCAAATCTATGCTCTAAAAACTGAGTCTCATCTCAGGGTAACGAGCTTACACTCTAAAAACTGAGTCTCATCTCAGGGTAACGAGTTAAATTCTCCAAAGGAAAGATGTGATTCACCAATTCTATGCTCTAAAAACTGAGTCTCATCTCAGGGTAATGAGCTTACACTCTAAAAATTGAGTCTCATCTCAGGGTAACAAGTTAAATTCTCCAAAGGAAAGACATGATTTGCCAAATCTATGCTCTAAAAACTGAGTCTCATCTCAGGGTAACGAGCTTACACTCTAAAAACTAAGTCTCATCTCAGGGTAACGAGTTAAATTCTCCAAAGGAAAGACGTGATTCGCCAATTCTATGCTCTAAAAACTGAGTCTCATCTCAGGGTAACGAGCTTACACTCTAAAAACTGAGTCTCATCTCAGGGTAACGAGCTTACACTCTAAAAACTGAGTCTCATCTCAGGGTAACGAGTTAAATTCTCCAAAGGAAAGACGTGATTCGCCAAATCTATGCTCTAAAAACTGAGTCTCATCTCAGGGTAACGAGTTAAAATTTACTCTCCAAAAGACGTGACGCATAAGATCTAGAAGATCATCTACTCGTACCTAGCAATACTCGCACCGAACAAGTTAATTCTTCAAGATTAAAATTATCAAAGATAGTGGATCCTCCCCTAATTCAAGTTCAACACTTGAATATTGTCACAAAGATCAACTACTCGTACATGGCAGTACTCATACCGAGCAGATTAATTTTTCAAGTTATGATTATCACAGTTAGTGGATCCTCCCCTAATTCAAGTTCAACACTTGAATATTGTCACAAAGATCAGCTACTCGTACCTAGCAATACTCGTATCGAACAGGTTAATTCTTCAAGATTAAAATTATCACACCTAGTGGATCCTCCCCTAATTCAAGTTCAACACTTGAATATTGTCACAAAGATCAACTACTCGTACCTAGCAATACTCATACCGAACAAGTTAATTCTTCAAGATTAAAATTATCACAGCTAGTGGATCTTCCCCTAATTCAAGTTCAATACTTGAATATTGTCACAAGGGTCAACTCCTCGTACTGAGAGGGTGTTTGGCACACCACCTCAGTTTTACTACAAGAACCAGGTTCAACATTTCAGTAATTTTACGAAATTATCTTTTTTACACCCTCGTACAGAATTTGCACTTTGCTTAGGATCAATACTTACTGATGCCAAGAGTACGAGGTCCAAATAAAAGTAGAAAGGAAAGACAACTTGCATTTGGAATTAAGAAGTTTTACACCAGAAGACTACCAACCACACACAAGACTTAGAATACAAAAAATATTACAGAATCCCTTTTTCCCCTAGAAGGAAAAAGGTTGGAGCTGATACTACCAAAGTAGGCCATTAGGTTACACCAGAAGACTACCCTGCGGAAACCTATCATAAAGGATAGGGTATCACGAGACTATGGGAGAAGTCAATTTCAAAAATGTCTTCCGCCACCTCTGCCCCGTCGAAGGCATTTAGTCACGATCAGGGATATCCTCGGCCCGCCTAATGACCAAAACGGGTAGATACGAAAAAACCCAAGTCCAACTTTGGATTTTCTCGCAAACTTGATCCCCTATCTTTAGCATAAGAAGAAAAAACTTCAGATTCCTTCGAACAGAACCCGAAACCTTCACTCCCATCTTCAGTTAGTCTGCTTGATCCAAAAGGATTTACCAAAGGAAAATTCCAACATCAGTTAATCTGTTGATCCGTTCCCCGACAAGAATCGGATCAAACAGATTAACAGATATCGGAAAATCCTCTGCCTTCTTGCACAACTCGGACATGGAAAGCAAGAAATGAAGTTCGAATGGCAAAAGAGGGAGGGCAATTTCCCCCTTTTTATATGCCATGGAAAGCCCTAAGAGTTAACGGAATGCAAAAAATACGGCACAGAAAACAATCGTAAACACTAATTCCTACGTTTTGAAGAAGAAAAAGTCTTGGACGGTGCAAAGAAAATTAAAACGTGCGCAAACATTTCAAGGTTCGGGTTACATACATAAAAAACTTGGTTACAAAACAGAAAAGAAGAAATAAAGTTAAGGTTGATCAACAGGAATCTTCTCAGCATCTTCAACAGATCGGACCGAGGAAGGATCATCTCCATTAGTTTTTCCTTCCTCGTTACCCTTGGATCCAATTCCTCCATCCTCCAAAACCATCTCCATCAAGACCCTGTCCACAACCTCCTTTAGAACATCGCAGCTGGAAACATCCAAAGATGGGTACAAGGCCCTGACCTGTTCCAAAGCTTGAGAAAATCCTTGATCATAAGTATGAGCAGCGCCAGCCTCAATCTTGTCTTTTGCTTCCTCAACCTTCTTCTTTTCCTCAAGAACTCCAGCAAGTGACTCCTCGGAGCAGTCTTCTCGGTAGCAATCTGCCCAGTCAAAGAGTCCTTGTCTTTTTTCAAGCCTTCATTTTCTTTGGTCAAGAGAACAACTCGCCTCTCTAACCCCGCCACCTTAGTCTTCATCTCCTCGTATCCAACTAGCTATTTTTGCAAATCATCAACAGATTTAGTCAGCTCGGACTCCCGACAGGAACTAGAAGCATCATGCCTTTCCAAGTAACGGGAAAGGGCTGCAGCTCTAACACCTATGTGCTGAAGCATGAGTTGAGTAGACCGAGGACCTCATTTGTCTAAATATTTCACGTCACTCTTCAGGAGGAGATTGTTGTCTATGACCTGATGAACATCAAAATGATTATCCCATAGAGAACATATATTGGGACCCGACCCGGTAAAATCCTGAAACACCTGCACACCCGAGCCCTAGGTAGGTAACTCAGGACCGACATCCTTTACAACATCCAAGCGAAGAGAAGAATTACGAGGACGCTTTCTGGAAGTCTCTTTAGACGAGGACTTATCCGAGGATGTCGCTTGAGGATTTGACTCTTGGGCTCCAGAAACAGCTTCACTCAAGGTCTTCTCGGCCTGGCTAGTTCCAGCCTTAGCCTTCTCGGACCGTTGAGCCGCAAGACGTCGAGCCAACACCTTCTTGTCTAAAGCAGTGGCCATACTCTCTACAGTCAAAGAAATATGAATAAAATTGTCATACTAAGGAAAGCCTAAACAAAATAAACAAACAAGATCAAAGCATACCAATATATCTCTTAAGATCAGCGGACTTGTTCTCTAACTTAATCAATTTGCCACACTTCAACCCAGTGGCCTCTTTCAGAAACTAGTTATATTAAACTATATTTTTTTATATATTGCATAAAATACTAGTGTAGTTAAAATTTATAGGTAAGTTACTTTGAGTATATTCTTTGTGTTTGTATAAAGAAAAAACATATTTTTAGTTTTTATATATATATATTATATTTCATAATTTTTCCCTTATTTCAAAAGTAATTTTTTTTGCTAAAAATATTAAAAAGAAATTTTATCTTTTAATATCTCATTTTAATAAAATTTCATTTTGGGGGTAAAATGAATAATTTGAAAGTCATTAAGTTTTGCACAATTAAGTAGAGGTAATTGTTTTAACTGATGTTGTAGGGTGCAAACAGTTAACACATTCCCTTCACATTATCGAATTTAGATCTCTTGTTAAAAACCAGTTTTTCAATTAAAAATCATTTTTGGATTTTCCAATTATCCAAAACCAAATAAATTGGTGGTAACTCCATTTTTTCCATTTTTCGGCTCGCCGACTTGTCATGACTCCGATCGCAATAAAATGGAAAAAATAAACCATTCCCTATTGTCTTCCTTGCACCGCAAAGGGGAGGCTTCTCTACAACTCTCTCGCCGGCCATGGCTAAGAGCAGCCGGTTTTAATCATGATTAAATAACAAATTATTACTATTCTCCAGTGGTTAATTATCTTCGGTGCTACAATGATTTAGACAATCCTCTTGTCGTCAGCTCTTCAGTACTCCAACTCCTCAAGCATCACACAAGTGTTTGGGGAAAATGGGCGTGGTACCTACGAAGGCATTCAACCCAGAAGTCAGTATGTATTTTGACAGAGTGCTGGAAAAATATGGAATGATTACGTACCTGGTAATGGGTTGCAAGTGGGTATTTATAGAGCTCGTAGAAGCTTCTATGAGATGGTGGGGTGATGTCCCCTCACTTTAAGGTGGTTATGTCAAGTGTCCTCCTGGATTTGGAGAGTATTCTGCTACATTTGTGTGTCCCAGTAATAACATGTCACATAGTAAATGAGGGGATTCAACATGCATATGAATTCTGACTTGGATGTCGCTTCATGCCTCGGACAGGTGTCAACTTCGGATAAGCCTTGCATTCGGACCAGATGGTTGATGCTGGATAATTTCAACATTAAGCACATAATCTCACAAAGGAAAGGTTTTAGACCACCAAAACTTGGACTGTATAATTTCAACATTACCCACTTAATCTCACAAAGGTAAGCTTTTATTTCCGGTTATGTGTTGACCCTTTGTTTGTTTTTATAGAAAGTGGGAGAAAAGAAAGGGGTAGGAGAGAAAGAGGGAAGAAAGTTAGAGGTTTGGATGTTTAAGGTTATGCGCACAGACCAAGAAAACTTTTAATGTGTCTTTATTTAATAACATCTTTACTAATATGACCTCATTTAATTTCCGCCCATTTCATTTAACTGTCACTCACTCACATTAATAAAGAGAGACTGAATGTAGTTAAGAGATAAAATGAAAGTAGTTGTTAGTTGAAATAAGTATTAAATAAGTGTATAATTGGAAAAAATAATTAATTTTTCTTGGATATCTAAAACAACAAGAGTTTTGGAAATCAACATTTCTTTCTCCCCCTTTCTCTTAACCCAAATAACACAAAAAAAAATCCATTTTCTTTATCTCTTCTTAATTTCTTTCTTTTCTCTTTCTTTCTTCCCACATTCTCTCATTCTCTAAACAAAGGGTACAAGCAATGGTTGAAGAAGGAGGAGACAAAATGAGAAAGTTGTCTAAATATTTCACGTCACTCTTCGGGAGGAGATTGTTGTCTATGACCTGATGAACATCAAAATGATTATCCCATAGAGAACATATATTGGGACCCGACCCGGTAAAATCCTGAAACACCTGCACACCCGAGCCCTAGGTAGGTAACTCAGGACCGACATCCTTTACAACATCCAAGCGAAGAGAAGAATTACGAGGACGCTTTCTGGAAGTCTCTTTAGACGAGGACTTATCCGAGGATGTCGCTTGAGGATTTGACTCTTGGGCTCCAGAAACAGCTTCACTCAAGGTCTTCTCGGCCTGGCTAGTTCCAGCCTTAGCCTTCTCGGACCGTTGAGCCGCAAGACGTCGAGCCAACACCTTCTTGTCTAAAGCAGTGGCCATACTCTCTACAGTCAAAGAAATATGAATAAAATTGTCATACTAAGGAAAGCCTAAACAAAATAAACAAACAAGATCAAAGCATACCAATATATCTCTTAAGATCAGCGGACTTGTTCTCTAACTTAATCAATTTGCCACACTTCAACCCAGTGGCCTCTTTCAGAAAATTCACCTCAATCAACTCTTCGGGAGAAAGGAAATCAGCCTCAAAGGAAAGAACAACACGAGGACGAGGAGACCAATATATGGGGAAAGTCAAATTTTTATTATCATCAAGAAAGAATTCGTCCCCTTCTTCACTAAAAAGGCAGAAAAAATTATCTTTAAATTGTTTGAGGGAAGAGGTATAGGGACCCATTATTCTCCTATTGGATCGACTGTTGATTGGGATTAAACCCAAGGGACGAGTTACTTTAACTTGAAAAAAGTAGAAAAATTTGGGACAGGTCGGAATTATACCAAAAAAGTCACAAAGGATCTGGAACCCTTTTATAAAGCCCCAAGAATTAGGATGGAGCTGAGTCGGAGCAACGTTAAGAAGACGGAGGAGAGAGCATTCAAAGTCAGTAAAGGGAACTCAAGCATTAAACTCACTGAACAATTTATCAAACACATAGATGACATCGTGAACCGAGTTAGGGGCACGCCAATGACAGATCTTATCTCCCGGATTACACCAACTACAATTTATGGAATTCTTAGTACTCGGTCGGGTAAAATTTATTTGACCAACAAACTTCCTAAGAGAGGGTTCATCGGTGTATACCGAGGAAGAATCTCGGATCAACTCCGCCACCCAAGAATAACCCACAAAGTCATACTCAGACTCGTCTTTGTCTTCCTCGTCAACCTTAAACACATAACCTTCAAACTTACCCTCACCAGAATACTTTAATACCTTCTTCTTTTTCTTTTTCCCAGGAGCACCAGAACCCTCCCCTCCTCACGGGAAACATTAACCAAGATAGGGGCACAGTAAGAAGACCCGGCGTTACCATCACCCAAATCCTCACTAGAGGAATCAGTACCTGTGCTATCAGTAGAACTCAAAACAGAAATGGATGGTGCCCTACCATGATAACTCTCACCATCGGAACCCTCACCAGAAAACTCAGAAGTTGCTCTAGAAGACATGACTAAAAATGAAGAAAAGGCAACAGAGGAGAAGGGCGTGTACCTGAGAGCAGAAAGAGAAGCAGGAAACACAGAAACGGAAAGCACGAACGGCGCCGAAGCACAGAGAAAATGAAGATGCAGAAGCACAGGAAAAATGAAACAAGGAAGAACGAAAAGATGAAAACTTTCGTAACAAGGAAAGGTTTCATCGAAACCCTATATAGGGCGTGAAACGTTAAGAATCCCAAAAGGCACGAAAATGAAGAGTCGGGTAAACCAAAAGGCGTGACCATTGTAACAACGAACGGTGAAGATCAAGTCAATCCAACGATCAGTATTCAACTGCAACGGCTGACAACATATGTGAAATAGGACCGAACAGACCCAAATAAAGGCACCATTCGGGTAGAGGAGAACCAAAATGAACAAGCTACTTCACTGAATATCACTTCGTAGCTTGGGAGGCTTATGATATGCTCGGGTAGAGGAGAACCAAAATGAACAAGCTACTTCACTGAATATCACTTCGTAGCTTGGGAGGCTTATGATATGTACGAGATACTCTCGGTCCGGATAAGGACACATGCCAGATAACTCAGCATGCAGATAGCCGAACCCATGGCCTAACATAAGGAGAAGATCAGACATATAAGGAAAGAAATGATCTGATAACCAAATCTACGCAAGATACACTTCAATTATCCAATCATGCCATATATGGAGAATACCCACAACACCTATAAAAGGAAGGACATAGGCAGCGTCAAAACACACACTAGCTTCTTCACTTAGCCTGGTTATACCCCCATGAGTAGAATTTAGGCTTTGTAAGAACACTTTATATCCTTACAAATGCATTTTTTTTAAATTCTTCTATGTCGTTATACATCTGTTAACGCTAATGTTTTTCCCATCTTTTCCTTCATTTTCTTCTTTCTCTGCCCCTCCCCCCTCCATCTCAGGGAAGAAATATCCAAGCACTCTAAACCACCACCAAAACACCTACTTGATTTGCTCCTCACACTTAGGGTTTCAAACCTTCCGATGAGCATTAAATTCCAATCGGAATCGAAGAACATGATAATCGGCGAATTGTAACGTCCTGACTTGACTTGTAACGTCCTGACTTGACTTGTAACATGATAATCGAAGAACATGAAACACATATTTATGTCTTGACTTGTAACGTCCTCAAGCCGCTTGCAGGAGTGATGAGGGTCCCTACAAACCAACACGAGTCTTTTCAATGTGCTTTGTCCTCACTTGCATGCTTTCCGGGAAACTTTCCAGAAGGTCACCCAACCCAAAATTGCTCCAAGCCAAGCACGCTTAACTATGAAGTTCTTATTTTATGGGCTTCCGATCGAAAAGAAGATGCATCTTGTTGGACTTGTTCTCCCCAACAATTTTCTTTAAGCTATCCTCAATTGTACAGTCTCATACCTGCACAGCCTCTGGATCCCTCTCATTCGGGTGTGGGCTCGGTTCATCCATGTGTCCCTTTTTGCTTAGAAGCCTGCCAGAAGCCACTCCTTGTCCTTGCCTCTTTGCACCGACAATCACTCCCCGCCCTCATCAGCCTCCGGCTCTCACATGACCAGTCCATTAAATTTTATCAAATTAAACAGATCCTAAAAGAGAGAGTAGAACTAAAAAATTTCTCCATTTGGGAGGAAGCTTTCATGCCTCTCTGTTACGTCTGATGGGATGGGGTAGCCATGGCTACCCTAAGAAAATATATAAATGTTAGGATGCATACATAATTTTATTTTATGCCCCCTAATATTTTTTAAGAAAATTACTTAATAAATAAAAGTAGTAAAAGAGATGGATATCAGATAATACGATGTCTCCTTTTTTTCTTCTCATGGTCCCCGCAATAACACAATCTCACTTGTCATTGGCTCTCACAACTCTGTCTCAAATATTCTTTTTCATACAAGACCACATATGCAAGTATATTTAAAGGGAGACAATCCTGGTCGAACCTTTTTTGATAAGCCTTTTCAACTTCTTTTTCTTTATTTATCTTTTATGATTCTCACTCCATATTCCACAAATCTCTTCCACTTTGTTTATGGTCCCACACGACCACCCATCTCTTAGGGCCTGTTTGGTTTTTTCATTTCTTGTTTTCATTTTCATTGAAAGTGAGAAATGGTGGAGGAAATGTGTTTGGTTGCATTTTTAGAAACATTTTCTCTAGAAATGTTTTCAAAATATAACATGAATCTAAAAACGAAAAAAAGATGTTTTCCCTATTTTCACTGAAAATTAGAAAACGTGGTAACATGATTGTAATTAATCAAACTCTGATTGTTTCCTCCTTTTTCATTTCTTCTTCACGTTGTGTGCCTGTGCCACCTCCCTGTTAATGTATGCACTAGAGACCAATATATTTTATTTTGAACATCCATCACTTGTATCATATTATTTTATAAAGGCAATTCATTTTATTAATTCTTTTAGAATATAATTAATGTCCTTAGAATAGTAAGCTTAAACTTCATAAGAAATCAAGTAGATAACTTGATCGTGAGATCTTATGAAGAACTATTCTTAAAATAGTCCCCGGTCAAACATCATCTTAGGACAAAAGATGCATTTAGACTAGTATGTGAGTTCGTTGATGATCACATCTCACGGATCATGAAAATGAGATATCATGTGCTCACATAAGTACATATTAAGAGTAATGATGTATTGGATTGACCCACCTTAAGAACGTTGCATGGGTTTTTACATAAGTGTCATGAACGTTTCTTATATTGATAAATATTATATGAAATCCTTTGATCTGAAATCACTACGATTCCTACATAAGGAATTATATGTTTTAAATATCATCAAACGTTGTCTATAACAAGGTGATCATAAAATTGGTTTTCGACATATAATAAATTATGTGGTGGAATGTGAGTGACCTAGATGAGATTTGTCCCTCTTATGTAACAAGAGTTATATCTGTAGGCCTCTTGATAAAGTTAGACTACAAAATGCATGACCATGCTCAGGAGGATAAACATGAGATGTTTATTTTCTATATAGTCTACTTGGGCATCAAGAAAAACATAAATTGAACTATACAAGGATGACACATTCCATGCCCTTGTGTTCAATTAGATATTTGGACAAAGGGACAGATCATATAAATTATTATCATAAAATAGGATTCGTCAAAGTTGTTGACAATCTTAATATTTGGGTAGTAGTGATGTATTGCTAGATACCGCTCACTATTTATGATATTAAATATAAAAGGGTTTTATTTTAAATATCATAACCAGATATTAAAAGCCTATTGGGTCACACGCATACAACAAGCCGCTAGGAAATATAATAATTCTAATTTGATTAGAATTATAACATAATGGGTCAGGCCCATATGTGTTAGGATTAATTGAGTGATGGTAAAACCCTAGCCACCACTCTATAAATATAGCATAAGATACATTACCCTAAAAACACAAGCGGTCGCTCTTACTCTCTAAACGCTACTAGCAGAGTTGAGGAGGGTTTCCTAGTTCGGCTGTTGGCGTGGACACCTCTAGAGACGTGGATGTTATTGCCTCGTTCGCAATCCGTAAAAGGTATGTCATTATGTTTCATACCTTTTATGCCTTAATTCGTGTTCCTCGCATTAACGATCATAACAAGGGGGAATCCATTTATTCCGCTGCACCCTAACCATATGCTTGATTCCCTTCACTCCCTTCCTCCTCTTCCTCTGGCCACACCACTCACCTTGTTGCCGCCAACCGCGCTACCACCACCCTTCCTTATTCGGACCAACGACGTCTACTCTAGTTTCGATGTTCGAATCCGGCTCCATCATCCTCACCCCCTACTTCAAGCACGTCGACTCCGCCCTTACACCTTTACATTCACCTTCGTGTCAATGCTTTCCTGAAGGACTGACAATGACTGTGGTGGGGCAACATGAACGACGCAGAGGGGGTGTGTAGCGATGAATGATCTGGCCCTCTTCTTTTCCTTCTCTGTCACCAATCACGATTTGGCGAATGCCGCAACGTTTCACGACGCCACTCACCTGAAGGACCGGGAGGGACTGGGAGGAGGTGGTAGAGCCATTGAGGGAGCAGTAAGGTGGCGGTGGTGAGGGTTCCATTGACTTGGTGGGAGACTAGGAGCAATATTTCTTCTTCTTCTTCTTATGTTAAACAAACCTTTAGGAGAGGAAGATGAACCATTGGGAGCAGTATTCAACCAAACTTATTTTCAAAATCTGTATTTTTGAAAATAAAAAACAGACAATGAAAACACACGCGCTTTCTAAGTTTTTGAAAACTAAATATTAAAACAATTTTTAGAAAAGAAAACATGAAATGTTTTCACATACCAAATAGGCTCTTATTATTTCAAACCACATTTAAGAAGGTATCCTTTTGTTGTCTTTATTTTGTTTGGCTGGTACTAGAGCTAGGAATTCGGGCTACCTGACTTGACCCGATGAGGGTAGCTAGTTTTTTGTTAAATAGCCCGAGAGTTATTTGGACTTCTAAAATAGAGGTATGAGCTCTACATTTTTTGTGGGTAGCCCAACTTTTTGTTGGTTTTGCGAGCTACCGACATTTTTACGGGTTTTTTAGGTAGTGGACTTTATTGAGTTGGGTTAAAAATCGTGTGAGTTATTCGGGCTTCTAAACTAAAGGCTACATTTTTACGGATTTTTGTGGGTCAGGCCGGTCGGAATTGCCCATTTTGTCGACTTTAGCTAGTACAATATTAGAAGCGCGCAAATGTAGTAGAAGTGTGGAACTAAGCTAATCTATGAAGAAGATTGAAGTGTTGGGAGTGTTTAAACATGGAACAATCGAACAAGCCAATAAGATGAGACCGAACATTGAGGAAATGATTTAGAATGTGTTTGATTTAATTTTGATTTTAGTTTTTTAAAACTATTTTTGGAAACTGATTTTTACAAATGAAAATATTTATATACAAAATTTTCATTGTAAAACAGAAAAACTAAAAAAAAGTTTTCGAAAATATCTTAGAGTAGTTTCAAAATTTTAGTTTTTAAAAATAAAAAATAGTCACACTTTTTAAAACTATTTTTAAAAATTTTCACTCAAACGAGTTTTTTAATTTTCTGTTTTTAAAAATATAAATTTTTAAAAACTGTAAACAACTTTGGCTTGCTTCTTCTTCATTAGTATCCTAGTAAGTATGCTACAAGTATTATTATAACAATGGCTATTTTTTTCGCTACAAGTATTATTGCTTTTTTAAAAAATCAAAACTAATTCTAATCTTATTTTTAACGGCTATTTTTTCATGTTACAGAGTTGTACCTTTAGTTTAAATATTAGTTATTTAATTGAAAAAATAATTAAATTAGTTGAATCATAATTTAGACTTCAAATCTTACATGGGCCATTTTAAGAATTTTTATTTTTCATTCTGAAAATTGTGGCATATTCTTTTATTTTAGACAACGGTTAAAAATCATAGCTTATTCCCTTATTTTAGACAACGATTTTAAATATGTGTTGCCAAAAGTGAAAAATTGTTGCCTATTACTAGGCATCAGCCGCAAAAACCACGTCCATAAAAACCGTTGCCTCTTTTGCCCACAATTTTGGCATTTTTTTTTTGTCGAAAGTGAGCTGTATTGCAGAAGAAAGGCCAGAGACCAGCAAGCAAGGGCCAGGCCCAATACAATTTTGGCATCTTTGGCCACGATTTTATGTTGTTGACTAAAATAAAAAAATGTTGTAGTGATTTCTGAGTGCAGTTTGGCTTGTTTGAATAGTGACTCTAGTGGTGGAGATAGGGGCCGGTGACCTGTAACAAAGACACCCAACACCTAAGTTAGAAGGGACTTACGTTAAGCATAAGACGTGAATAAATAGTGTACCTTAACCATATTGGATAGGGTATTGGTAGGTGATATGAGTACCGTAGACAAATGGCGAGCTTTTCATGAGTCAATCCTACTCACTTAATTGTTTTATAATATATCTTGTTACGCCATAATTCACCCGGGCGAATCCAACCCAACCTAGGCTAATTCCTTGTGTTAGTAGTTAATTAGTAAATCTTGATCGGTGTGGACGACGCTAAGCCTTGATCGGATACAAAAATCTTGAAAAAAACACATGTATATATAAACTACATAGAATTGGAAAGAAAATAAAAATAGGAAATTAATAGAATAATAGAAAGAAAACATTAATTAACAGAATAGTTTGTTTTGAGGAGGAAACACACCCTTATGCAAGTATAATCAAGATACAGAATATACCAGATGATCCCCACACTTCAACTATATATACCACCAGCCCTTCATCCTCCTTCCAAAATTTCCTCTGCGGAAAGAACATTGTTTCTTCAATTTGATAATCCTGAACTCGGCACACGAAATGCATTCTTCAATCCACTCATCAACCTCTGCCCAAAAGTCTTAACCATCTTTGGATTCCCACCAGAGAAAGAAGACCTCCCCACTCCATATCTCTCCTCCATTATTCTACCATCAAACTGAATGTTTGAAGACGAAACAGATCCCCTTTCACCCCTCTCTATTCTGCCATTCTCAACTGAGGGGACAAAATGGAAACTCGCCGAACGTTCCGAGCAAAATTCATTATTTTTCTGCTCCTCTTCCTCCTCAGCTTGATGTTCTAGCAAGGCCTTGTTCATGCACTCAAGCTCTTTTTCGAGGCTTTGAATTCGAGCGTTCGTGGAATCCATGGCTGCCTTCAGCTGTGCCGTTTGGCGCAGAGCAGCGTCGCGACGGAGGATGTCCCCAAGTGTCACTGAAGTCTCTTCCATGAAACGACGTTGTCGTTGTTCCCTGTTGCTCTCGAATTGTTGGTGTTGTTGAGTACCCATCGATGCAAGGGAGTGGCGAGTGTTGAGATGCTCCACCAGCACCGCTCGTACCACGAATCTTAATGGCATTCTTGGGTTTTGAACGCAGTCTACTAAGGTCTCAGTTGAGAGCTTGGTGCAGTCTATGGAATTGCATATTCGAGTTTTCTCTTCCTCTGTTAGTTTGCCAAACTTGTTTTCCTTCACAAATTAATACCAACTATTATCTCATGAAACTTAAACACAATAATGAGCAGAGAGATCAAGAGCTACTTTAATCACTCAGATGTCATTATAAGGGCTAGATGTTATACATAATTCAAACCTTGGTAACTTAACATTGAAGGGAAAAACTGACTCGACCAAGTGTGTCATTGTGATCCAAGCAAATGAAATTGTAAACGCCATTTTATTCTAATTAATGCCAAGACTTCAAGATATTTCAATTTCATCATATTTAATGCAAATGGAGGAATGGGCTCATGCACATAAGAATATTAAATGCGTTTCACATAATTTTCTGGAAGTAAAAAAATTGAATAAAAGATTCCAAAAAGATAACAGAAATATTTAAAAATATAACTAAAATATTTGTTAAGATATTAAATATATTTACTTTTTATTTAATATTTATTTTATATAATAGTAAGAGAATTTTTTGGTACATGATCATTGATCACAAATATTCTAAAAGATACACAATACCATTCGAACCTCTCCATGGTGACAAAATTACATGGACAACACTCAAACCCAACGTTACTCGTTAAGCTAAAATAGCTCTATGCATGTCAACTAGCTAATTCACCCACTTGTAGAGTGAGCTAAAATAGATCAGTGCCTAAAAAATTAGAGTTGGGACACTTATTTATTTTAGAAGTCTAAATAACTTCCGGATTTTTAGTTCGACTCGATAAAGGCCGCTATCCATAAAAGCTCGTAAAAATGATCAGATAGGCCGTAATCCCCCCACGCCAAAACCGGGCTATCCGCAAAAATATAATATTTGGACACTTAATTATAAGCTAGAATAACTCTCAAACTTCTTAGTTTAGTCCGATAAAACCTGCTACCTTTATCGGGCCGGGACCGAATAGCTCGAATGGTCAATTCTATCCACTCATAATAATAAGAGAATGGAAAAAAAATAGTTCCACACTAAAAATTTAGGTTTGAGAATTGTAGTGAAAAAAGATAGAAAAATAATTAAGATAAAAAGTGATAAATGTGATAATTAATGTGATAAATAAGAAAGAGAATAAGAATAATAGTAGAAAAATCCAAAGTTCTAAATATTTATTGTAGAAGAAGTAGAAAGGAGGATTTTAGTCAAGAAAAAAAGTATCAAACATAAAAGCAGTATGGTGTAATAACTTGATCACAAACTCTCGACTCTCCAAACAGACCGCTCATAGACCCATTACATGATATGAGATGAGACACGTCGCGTACCTTAAGATACAGATCAACCATTTGATAGAGCACGTCGTGGCTCCTCAACCGTCTGTTGATGGATGCAGTGACGGTTTCAAAATCTTGCGGCTGCATTTCCACCACGTCGTTTAAACGAGCAACACACCGCTCCTCACCGTCACCTGAAACCAGCTCTTCAATGCATCTGCTAACAAGAGACGCCGTCGTTTCAGCCTCCGGAAGCAGAGGCACGCACGAACGGAGAACCATGGACGCGTACTCTTCGCTACTGCCAACGACTCTACGGAAGTACGTTTCCGCCACGTGGCTCAGGCCCTCTCCTCCGTATTCGCCGCTGGCCGCTGTCATTCCAAGCAGCTCCGCCGCCGTTCTGATTGCGGCGACGTTGGTTGGTGTCATTTGGACTTTTCTGTTGTAACAGAATTCGGCCACGGCAGCGAATGTTTCGGCCGTTATGTTTAACGGTGGAGAGAGAGTGAGGTTCGAGGTTTCCGTTAGATGCCGTTTCAGATATGAGCTTTGTGATACCACACGATCCTGAAAATTGACAACGCCATGAGTGTCTAACATTGATTTCATTAACAGTTAGCGTAAAAAAAAGTCAGCACTTAATTTTTAAAGTAGTAATTAATTGATTAATTGATGATTAAGTTAAAGGAATTAATGTCCCCAATACCACGTGTTTGGATTTAAAAGCTTCGCTTTAAAAAACATTTCTAAATAGGATCTTGAGAAAGTGATCTTTTGTTATTTGATTTTATTTGACTTAAGCATCAAGTGGCGGTATTTTTAACCGAAGCCAACTTGAGAATATGTAAATATATTGCTAACAGTGGCTGGTACAGTTGTTCGATTGGTATTATAAATTGGGTGGGATTTATAAATGGAAATATATGGATCTACTTGTGTAGTACTATAAAGAAAAATGACTAATTTACTGGGTTCCTTTACATTTTGGGCATAAAAAATGACAAATTATGTTATATTAGTCTTTTTCTCTGAATGGGAAATGAGAACTGTTCAATCCTAAGATACTAATGCATGTGTATGTTAAGTTGACCATTAATGCACACATGTTAACTACATATTGAGGTGAAACTATAATCCTACTTGCAGTACGGTGCCTAATCTTGTCCAATCCTAATAATATTGATCGCAAATGTGCGAGATACAAATTCAGCCATTCGATGAAGTCGGTGCAGAAATTGTTTAGATCCAAAACTAAAACACTACAACTAAATTAAGGGTTAAACAAACCCAGTAGTACTAGTTCAAGAGCAGCTTAAATAGCAGACCACAATGGTGAATCAACAAACCTTGTGAAGACGAAAACATGTTCCTTGAACACGTATCAAGACATCTGTTTCACGCCCTGTTTTCAGAGACCTAATTGAGAATTTAATATAAATGAGAAAAATGTTATTAAAAGATAAGGAGAAGGAGAAGATAAGAAGGTATTTATATGTGAATAATGTAGAGAAGGAATTAATTGTTACCAAGCCTCTACTATGGAGTGGAGGGATGCAGGGGAAGAAGAGAATGAAGGTGAATTGGAAGAGGAGGAGGTAGAGGAAAACTCGCATTCTTCCTCATAGATGGTTTCAACTACTCCTAATTGGTTCCAACCCTTCATCTGTTTATCTTGGTTTCTTCTTCTCCTTTGAATTGAATCACACACTGCACAGTACAACTCACAGTTTTCAAATGCTTTTTCAATTCTGCTGTTATTACCATTTGAGTTTTTGGGAGCGGTGAGAAATTCCTTGTGGGATGTCATAACTCATAAATATGGTTTGGGGAGGCAATTAATGCCACATGTGACAACTCATAAATGCTCACCTTAATTTCGTTTTCATTTTCATTTACTACTATCTTTTATTATCACGTACAATACAAGCTTTCGGATTCTGACCCAACTTCACTAGAGCAGGGTAATTCGGTAAAAAAAAAAAAATCATATTATATTTAAGCAGGCCGGTCTAAGGGTAAGGCTGCTCAAACCTTTGTTTTAGGCCCCCGATTGTTAGTAATATTTTTTATATAAAAAATTAAAAATATTATAATCAGGTCTAGTTCATTAGTTTAGAAATTATTTTTCCTCCTCAAAGGTTGATGGTTCAATCATTGTTAAATGAATTTTAACTTTTAATGCCTATTTCTTTTACCTCATATATTTAAAAAGACCGTAAAATAAAAGTTTTCTTGAGATCTCACTGTATATTGCGTCAGCCCTGTATAAGAGTATAAAAATTCATGCAAGAGAAATTTGTGTTTTAAATAATATCACAAGAATCAATTGGATTGTTAAATAACAAGTCATACTCAGCCAATTTTTGCTGTCATCTGGAGTCGTATACCAATAAGATTTAATAACAGATAGTAACTATTCCCTTTGTCTTATAAAGTTGCCGGCAATGGGTAGGATTTGAGTAGGATATTATAGTACCGTACCTATTATTTGTGTTTTTATTAACTATAAAAATGATAAATTGATTACAAAATAAAAATTAATTAAAAATTAAATGAAAAATAATTTATATATCATATAAGTTTAACCTATAAAATAACTATGGTATGTGGAAGTGGATGAGAGATTAAAATAATAGAAGGGGAAATAGAAATTAGTTCATGTTTTGCTATTTTATTGTTTATGACAAAATTATAACATTTTCAAAATTATAAATTTAAATTAATTAAATTAGTAATATAAATTAATGTTTTTTTTGTGACTATAATATATATTAACATTAATTTTTTTGGGAAAAATAGTAATTAATAATATAAACATATATATATATATATTAAATTAATCATATGTATATAAATCGCATTAATTATATGTATTATATAAGTGCGGGTATGGGTAGGGTAGGGTACCATAGTACCCGTACCAGCACCCGTACTCATTGAAAAGTGTGGGTAATTATCCATACCCGAACCTAAACCCATTTGATGGGTAATTACTTTACCCATTGTGGATAATTTTTGTGGGTGCCCACTGGGTCTGGGTCCAATTGCCATCCGTATGCATACACTCCATTTCAAATGTTTTCCGCCAACAACTGTCATGTGTATTATATAAATATTTATAAGTTTAAATAAATTTAAAGAGAAAATTATTTTAAATTTTCAAGAATTCTAATTATAATTATTAAAAAATTAAATTAAAAATTACAAAGATCACATGTCATTAAAAAAATACTCTAAATTAATATTTAAAAGTAATTAATTTGATAGTAGAAGTAATTAAAATTTAGAGAAAAATAATAGAAACAATAAAATTAATTAATTTGTTAACTTCTAAAAAGCATAAAATTATATTTTCAACAATAAAATTAACTAGGCCTTAAAGCCAGAAATTGGTCAGTATAATTACAACTTGGGTAGCAACATAATTGTTTAATGTCTATTGGAGGATGGTTCGGTCATTTCCAATTTTTTAAATATTTAAAATATTAAATTAATTTTTTAAAATATAAGATGTTTGTTAATTTAGTAAAAATTAAGAAGAAATGTCTCTTATATAAAAGAATGAAAAAGAGCTAACGAGTACTTTAGAATATTAATTTATTAAGAAGTTAAAAATAAACATTATGATATATAAGTTATAATATTATAAATATAACTAATACCGTAATATTTAATAAAAAATTATTTATAAGTCTGATCTACTTTATAAGAACTTTGACCTAACAATATATGAGGCTCAATTTCGATTGAAAAGAGCCTCGGGTTTCTCGGGTGCAGGTTGGGTGGGTGGGACGGATTGGACGGGTGGGTAGAATCGGGCACGAGCCTCAATTGGGCCATATTAGCCTTTTGGACCAAATCCAATTTTCTAAACTTTTTTTTCATATTTGGTCAAACATTTAAAGTTAATTAATAAATATACAATCAGATCTTATTTTATTTTTGTACATTGGGCTATTCATTACAAGAAAACGGTAATTAGCGATGGCCAAAAGTCGTCACTAAAGGGGGAAAATTGTCGCTATTTCTTAATTAGCGAAGGCTTTTACGACAACCAGTGGCCGTCGCTAAAAGGCTCGTCGTTAATGCAGAAGCGACGACATTTTACGACCGACGCTATGTAGCGACGAACTGGCCGTCGCTAATGGTCGTCATTAGTTCCATGGCTGTCACAACATAGCGACGACCAGACCGTCGCTAATAATTTTTCTTAAAAAATATCCTTTCTTCCCAGATTTATCAATTGTGAGGATCGAACCCACAACCTGCATGATACCAAGAAGGAGCATTATTGTTACGCTATATTTGTTTCTTAAAACATATAGTGCAAAATATTATATATATAGTGAAAAATAACAAGAAATTAGTGACGACTAGGCCGTCACTAACTTTACGAAGGCTGACGCTAATAAATTTTTTGCCTTTAGCGTCGGCCTTTAGCAACTGTCAGGCCGACGCTAAATAAAAAAATTTATTTTACCATTAGTTATTAAATAGGTCGTCGCTATTTAATAAAGTTAGCGTTGTCGCTGCATAAAAAAATGTAAAAAAAGTTTGAAAAATCAACTTAGCGACGACTTTGTGACTCTATTTGCAATGGCCAGTGACCGTCGCTAAATTGTGATTTTCTTGTAGTGATTTTTAAATGGTATTGTGCAATTAAAACAAAATATCAATAGGTCTATAAATGATAAAAAAAGAAAAATATTGTTATATATTGATGTAAATACAAAATTACAATTCTTTCATTCAAAATTGCAATTAAAGAAAAATGCAGCTTCACTTGCAGTCTAGAAAAATCCAAATCTAGCTTTACTACTGTCATGATCGCAACCACCGTCCACCGCCATGGGCAGCCTTCAAGCAAACGCGTCCACCATGGCTAATCACCTCCACGGTCCTCACTTGTAATAAAGTAATAATACAGTAATACACAACACAATCACCAAACGATGCAGTGGCTACGGCGAAGGATGGAGGCTGCTCACAACATTTGGTTTCCCCCTCCATCCTTCGCCATAGCCACTGCATCGTCACCATCAGCTGCAGATCAAAATCACCGCATGCACGCCGCTCCCTGGAAGAAGAGAAACCAAAGAGTCGTTGTCACGAAAGCTTTCCAGTTGCGTTTGCACGAGAAGAGAAGGACATCATTGGCCTCATTGTTGCTGTGCTTGCAGGAAAGGAGAACGGAACGCAACAGCCTCCATCCTCGGCCGCAGCCACTGCGTTGCCGCCATCAACTGTAGATCAAAATCGCCGCATGACGTCGCTCCCCGGAAGAGACGTTGTCGTTGCTGTGCTTGCCGGAAAGGAGAACGCAGCGACCTCGTTGCGGTGATTTTTGGCTACGGTGGCGCGGTGATCGCTGGCTGGACGTGGACGGGTGAGTGAGCGAGATCTGGCCGGGAGAGGAGAGAGGGCGAGATCTGGCCATTTGAGGAGATGGGAAGACAGAGACTAGGGAGGAGAAGAGAGCATGCACGACTAGGGTTTTTTTGTGAGAGTGAGAAGCCGTGTGAGACTGTGTGACTCTTTGATTCCATGAGTGTGAATTTGTGTTTTGTGATAAATAAATGTGGTTAAAAATATTTGAAAGCACATTATAAAATGGACGGCTAAAAAAGGCAATCACACACAGATTGATGACGTGGAGTAACATGAAGCATTAAGATTGGAGAGGATATAAAGTGCGCGTGCAGTGAGCTATAACTTGCTCAAATCTCAAAATTTACAGGTTCGGCCGGTTTCAGTTTTCGACGGTTCAGATTTTCCTGAACTGAAACCGACCATGTGGAACCGTTTTAACTCGCTTCCTTTAACCGTTCAAACCCGAGACCGTGCATACCCGACCACAATCTTTCATTTGACATCATACATGTCGGTTTTCGGGTCGGTTCAATGATTTATGGCCACTCCTAATATATTCTTAGTAGAAAGTTTAAGTAATTATATTTAAATTGTAAATTTTAGTAAAAGCTTTTTTATTTATTGATTTCTTATAATTAGTGTCTTAACATGTTTTTATTTTTTAATTTATGATTTTAATTTTTACTTGCACTTTAAAATGCATTTTCTATGGAGGGATTTGTTAGTAATGTAATATCTCCAATACTTGTGCATCCAAAAAATAATATCACCATTATTCATTGTCTACCTAAACCCAATGTTTTAAAAATTCGATCTCTAATTAAATTGGTGAAGATACTACTTAAACCCAATACATAACTGTAATTACTTTAACATGTTAGTTTTGACGGTGTTCGATATATATGGATCTGGATCCTCTACAGAGCCTGCAGCAACATTAGCTACCGAATAGCTAGGAAACATCTACGAAATCATTCCGTAGTTAATATCGGTAGCTATCTCCTAACTATTTCGTGGCTAAAACGACTGCAGAGGGTACAATGCGGGAGGGGAACCTTACACTATATATATAGGGTCCATATCTTATAGGAATGTTATTTTAATATGAAAATGAGAACAATCATTACCAACCATCAGATTAGAATTAAAGGTTGAGATTAAAACATCCCATTAACCCACTAAAGAATGTCACATGCCTTCATTTCACGTTTGAGCTTCTTCTCTCTTGACTATTCCACTTTCACGTTTCAGCTTCTTCTCCCACAAAGGTAATGAAACCCAACCCAATTCAATTATTATCTTCTCTCTCTCTGTTACCCCAATCGAATTTCAATGGAAAATCCTAAACTCTTGTGTGTCTTCATTCTTATATGCATCTTCACGCTGATTCTCATTTCAAAGGTTTCGAAGCCGAAGACAATGATTTTGAAGAGCCATCCATCGATCTCGCTTCTCTCCGTTCACCGCCTTTTCAACCCCTCAATCTCGATCCCAATCCCAATCCAAATTTCAACAGTATTTTCTGTGTATATGTGCGATGTCAGGAGCAGGGTACCAATTCTATCAAGGATTCACCGCCCGTTGTAACATCCAAAATAATAATTCTTTTTGTAAATGAAACTAATAAGAGAAGAGATTTTATAAAAGGAATTAGGGGAAAAAGGAACTAAGAATCAAAAATAGGAAAATAAGATTCTGGTATCCTCGCTCAAGCGAGCATATCAGAAAAAGGGGAGAATTTTGGGTACAGATATTCTCGCTCAAGCGAGAAGGTCTCGCTTGAGTGAGCATATCGGAAAAAGTTGGGAAAATGTTTTCTGGTTTGGTCGCTCAAGCGAGGATCCCTCGCTTGAGCGCAATTCTCTCGCTTGAGCGTAATTCCAAGAGTTGCCCTCTGGAATGTTCTCGCTCAAGCGAGGATACTCTCGCTTAGCGAGGACGCTTTTGTTCCATGATTTCTTTCTTTCTCGCTCAAGCGAGAAGGCCTCACTTGAGCGAGAGTTCGCATATCTGTTTTTTTTAAAACTCAGATTAGGGCTTGGCCCCTCATTTATTTCATCCCACCCACATTGTGTCAAACTTGAAGAGTTACACCTCTTAATAACTTTATGTAAAATGAGAATTTGACCAATCCAATCATTAAATTGAAAGTTTTTATAGAGTAGATCAAGCTTATAAAATTTCATAAAAGTCGAAACTATTTGATACTTCACCAAACTAATTTATATTAACGTATAATATGTTTTTGAAATATAAGTAAAAGTCCAATATTAGATAACATACCCACGAATGTCCAAATTATCTGAAATATGATATACATGATCATGAAGGTAGTATAATGTGATTCAACGCTTAGATTGGTCAAATTCTCATTTTACAAAAAGTTATTAAGAAGTGTAACTCTTAAAGTTTGACAACTGATGTCAACGGATTCTGAGACACACACATATATATAGTGAGTCTAAATATTATTTGATATTATATTTCTGTTTTTTATTATTTTTTTATATTCAATGATTGAATACAATGGTCTAGCATTTTTTAAAAATATTCTTTGATTCTTTCTCAAGATCTTCGAGAAGCTGATGTGGCGCAACTTTATTTTTTTATATTAATTTGAGAGTATTGCTTTTACCAAATTCATATTATTTAAAACAATTTCACCTCAATGCATGAAGTGGACTAATGCACTTAGTTATTGTTACAACTTTTTTTAAACTTTATTAATAACTTATATGTTCATATCACTTTTTTATCAAATTTTTTATTTGCTTTAATAATTAAAATTAAAATTACTTACAAATATATTATTGAATAAAACTGAAAACATTCACCTATTATCATTTCTCTAAAATACAATTCTTGTACATTGTACGAGTCACTCATTAGTATCCCCAATACTTGTGCAGGCAAAAAAGTATATCCATGATTTATCGTCTACTAAAACCCAATGTTTTGAAAATCGAATCTCTAATTAAATCGGTAAAAATACTAGTTCATGAATCACGACTCATTAGTTCAATCGTGTTTGAATTGTAATCAAATCGGTAATAATTAAATATATATAGTATTTCAAATAATAAAATAACAAAAATTAATTAAAAAATAAGATATATTAAGTTATAAATTAACATAAATAATTGGCACAATAGTAGATATTTATGTGCAATTTTTAAACATATGTCTTTATTATCTTTAAAAATATTTTAGATTAAATAAATATTTTAAAAAATTGAAAAAGAAAATTGATTTTTCAAATGACCGATTCAAATTGGATTTCAAGACCGATTATTTTACGGTTTTAGACTAATTCTCACCAATTATGAGATCTACCAGCTTTTTTAAGGTTGAATGGACCAACCACTAGAACAGTTGGCCGAATCGATCCGATTTTCAAAATTATGTTTAAACCTAAGCATTGGGCGTTTTGCTACATAAGTAATTTGTCAACAAATAATCTTTGTCTTTTGTTGAGTGGCTTTTTAACTGTGACCATCATGTAACTCACATTATTAACACAAATACATGCAAGTTTTTATTTACGATTTTTCTAACATATGCATAGTTGCACAAGATAATAAATCAAAACGGAAAATGTTTTATTAAAAGTTATAACAATCACAACATTCAATGCATTAATAATATGAAATGTTACATTTTCCAACAAAATATTTTCACTTTTGATTTATTATTCTGTGCAATTGCACAAGTTAGAAAATTATTTTATTTACTCAATTGTTTGGCTTAATTATGTTTTTTATCCCCAAATCACAATTTTTTTTCATTTGGTTCCTCTTTTTTTTCCAAATTAGTCCTCCAAAAATGATTTTTTTCATTAAATGGTCCCTTTATTTTTTTACAATTACTTTTTTTGAAATGGTCTCTAAAAAATATCACAATTTCCAAACTAGTATCCCAAAATATCAAGATTTTCCCAAATGGTCCATTTATTTTCCGTGTCATGTCAGCACTTTATAGTGAAAAAATCAAAAGGATCATTTGGAAAAAAAAAAAAAATCATTTTTGGAGCATTACTTTGGAAAAAATTAAAAATGGGTGACTAAATAGAAAAATCAGGATATTTTTGGGGACCAAAAAATTATTAAACCCATTATTTTAATTGTTGTTTGTTGCGTTTTCATTATAGTTTTAATTAACGATTTTCACTGACAAGGGCTCATGAGGAAATCGAATAGCGAAATATCCAATGCTTAGCTTTTTTTATACACAAAACTCGAACATGAGACCTTGATTAAGGGGAATTCAATTGAAATGGGTTATAAGTAGGGATGGCAAAGTGGGTTGGGCCCGGCCCGCCGGACCCGCAAAAAATGGCGGGGGTGGGATAGGTCCCTCCAGCCCACCAACCCACTCAGCCCGCCCCGCTCAACCCGCCAACCTGGCGGGCCAATAGGTGGGCTGGGCGGGCCGGCCCACCGGGTTGGCCCATCGGGCTAGCCCGCCAAATTTAGCCATTTTTTTAATCTTTTTTTATTTATATTTAGTTTTTAATTATAATAATTTTATAAATATTGGGGAAAAATGATATGTAAAGATAAAAAAGTATAAATAATTTTTTAAAATTTTATTAAAATTAAAATTTATTATGTATTATATTTATTTTAAATTTATTTTAATTTTTTATAATTTTTTGGGTGGGCTAGGCGGGCCGGCCCGCCATCCCGCCTTAAAATGGGGTGGGTTGTATATGCTGACCAGTTTTTTTCTGGCGGGGCGGGCTGGCCCACTTTGCCACCCCTAGTTATAAGGGTCACAAGAAAAGGGGTCGAATTATGATCCTTGAAAACTTTTGACACAACCTGCAAAACTAAATCCCTTGCTAATTTTTTGCTCAAGAGAGTTCATGGCTATTAGAGGGTGTCTGTTAAAAGATATTATCAATCATAAACTTTCACAAATATACCTTCTAAAGAAATTTGTATTCACAAGAATTTGTACTACAACCGATATGAGCTTATAAAAGATGACACAGATTATAACAACTAGTATGTGCTGCTGATGTGTTTAGAAGGAAAATTAGTGAAAACAAGAATTTAGTAGTTTGCTTATAAAGGATTAAAACTAATTGGAAATTTTTGAAACTTTCCAAAACCCTTATTTAATTAATATACAATTACTGTATAAAGAAATTAAAAATCTCTATAGAAGCACTTTTATGCAGATCTTATAAAATAGGGTTAAATATGTTTTTAGTCCCTGAAATATAGTCAAGATTTGGTTTTAGTCCCTGTAATTTAAAACCAGTGGTTTTGGTCATTCAAAAATTGAAAATACATCAATTTAGTCCTTTTGCACAGTTTAGCTACAAATGTTTGCTACGGATTAGCTACGAAAATTCATCGATAAGGACTAAAAATGGGTATTTTTACTTTTTGAGGGACCAATTCCACTGGTTTTAAATTACAGGGACTAAAACCAAATCTCGACTATATTTGAGGGACTAAAAACATATTTAACCCTATAAAATATTATACCCAAAGTATGAAATGATCTAAAATGCATAAGTAATAATTTAATTATCCTTCTAAAGGACTAAACCGATTTAGAACATGATGAAATATTTCAAAATTGTTATCAAGTTATTTGTTACCAAATGCAGCTTGGGCATAGTCTGTACATAAACTGGTTTTGTTTACATCAAAGATATTAAGATAAATCAAGTATAAGCAAGTAAATCAAGTATTGTGTAGAAGAATAAAGAGAGTAAGGGATACAATAATATTTATACTGGTTTACACACAAAATCCTTGGAGAGGTTTATTTCCGTAATGTCACACAAAACCCCTCGCTATTAGAGAAGGATTTATTTCCCTCTCTAAATTCTTTCATTAAAATATTTTTTCTAGTAGTGGAATAAAGCTTGAGTAGTTTGGGGACTTGTTTTACCTTCTAAAGAATGTTTTGCTAAATTCTTATGCTTCTAAAGAAAGTCACTAAGTGCATATTTTGACTTTCATGCTCCTAAACCATTAATCATATGCTTATAGTCATTGGTTCAATCTTCCTTTGTTTTGTTTGTATCAGTAGTAACATGAGAATGTACTTCTAGAGTGATTTCAACATTTGTTCTAATTCAATTGTTCACATCCTCATCCTTCTATAGCCATTCCTTCTTGCTTCTAATGATTTGTGATGATCTTCTAAAGCTTCCAGTACATTTTGAAAGCTTAATTTAACTAAGTTGAATGTGTACGTAGTAGATCTCTGAAACTGCCCTTGACTATTCTGAAGTTTGGTAGTTCCTTTTGTGTTGATTTCTTCATTCTTAAAGAATTTCTCCATGTAAAACATATTTGGGTTTGTGACTTGACTGAAGTGTGCTTCAAAACAATTGAGTTATGCTTCTAAACTACTTCTAATCATGTAGAAAGTATTCTTGTTCATTCTTAAGAATACTCAAAGCAAACATTAGCAATATTTTTTATTTAGAACACTTAGAATTTGAGAATGAAAACTTGTTGTTATTAAAATAGGGTCTTAGACTCAACACGAACATATATCACTTGAATCAACTGCCTATTAGTCTTTATATAATTCTCATTATTAATAAAATTTATAAATACGTGCAAACTTTTTATTTACTTCATTTTAATTGTCTATTGTTGGGTTTCCATTATAATTTTAGTTCGACTTATAATAACAAGTGGAATTGAATAGGAAAGTAGTACTCAATGCTAAGGTTTAATAGATCATAAATATAAACCATGTTTAACATTAAAAACGTGGTAAATTTATATTTTTAAACTTAAGCTTACCATTTTTATGTTAAATCAAATCAATTTTGCGATAACCAACTACTTTGGCACTGTTCTACCATTTAAAATATACAATTAATTTGTAATACTTACATGATATATGAATTACGTATAACATAACACGTTGAATTTATACTCAATATTTCACAATTTTTTATTTTAAAAGGAAATTAGCTAGGCACAGCCGTTGACCCCGCGCAATACGTTCATCCCCATGCCACTCTTTGTGACAGACCGTTATTCATTCTCAAACACTACAAAATTTCGGATCCTCACTCATTTCCCTCCTCTTCATCATCCATTCATTTTCTTCCACTCTAACTAACCACTAACACATACATACCATTTTTGCCTTCCACACTCACTCTCTTCTTTCCCCCAAACCAAAAGCCTTAACCTTAATTCATTTCTAAGAATGCTACCTCTGCTTGCTGTTACCGTGTTTCTTAATATGAACCCGCGGTTCACAAGAGTCTCCGAGTCAAATTGAATAGAAAGGCATCAAATTAAAGAAGGGAAAAGAGCTTAATTAGCAAAGCAAATCAAATTAATTAAAAAGGTGATGGAGAGTTATTTAAATGAGAATTTCGGAGGGGTAAAGTCCAAGAACACTACCGAAGAGGCTCTTGAAAAATGGAGGAAACTATGCGGAGTTGTAAAAAACCCCAAAAGACGCTTTCGTTTCACTGCTAACCTCTCTAAACGCGGCGAAGCAGCTGCTATGCGTCGTACCAATCAGGTCATCATCAATCTCTATATGCTTTTCGCTTCCATCAAGGTTTATGTTATTTCTCTGTGTATTAGGTATGGTATGAATATATGGATATACTGTATCTGTATGATTGTTCCTTGGGTTCTATGATTTGTATTTTAATCAGTATTCTTTTCCTATCTCTGTTGTTTACTAATTTCTTAATTCTAAATGTATCAGTATTCTAATTCAAATTGATATACCCTTTCCTTTCTATCTTTATTAAAAGTTGAATATTAAAGACATGAGGATAGTAATTTTTATTTTTATATCATTATTTTGCAAAATGCGAATATATGATCATCGCATTACGTCCCTAGCTTTATTGACTTGATGGTTTGTTCATGAATTTCAAAGCTTAGTTTCAGATTGCTGGTTAAATCTCATTTTTTATAATTATGATCCAGAATCTGAAGAAACACAAGCATGTTCTTGACACTATGTAGCTGAGGTAGCAAAATTTACCTATTATAATAATTTGCAGCTTGGAAGCCCTGCCTTCTTACTGATACATTTGGAACAGCTATTTTTCATGCTGTTAGTCCTGATCATGCAAAAATAAACTCTTCTCTGAAGGACCTGGGTAGTTTTGACCTCATGCTTGCTCATATTCCTTAGCTGATAATTAACTTGATATGTAGCTAATTATGCATTGATTCTTTCACATGATTAATTAAAGAATCAGGGCACTGTCTCTGGTACTTGGCAAGAAATTAAAAAGGAATTCCAAATAGCAGACTTATTGAGGGAGAAGTAGAATATGGTGCTGTTTGGAAGAGCTTATTTAAGCTTATCTTATGACATAAGCACTTATATAACTGTTTGGGTAAATTTATGAAAAGAGCTTATGACATGCTCATAAGCTGTTTTTAGCTTATTTCAATAAGCTCCTGAAAATAGCTTATAGAATAGCTTATTCATTAAGTGCTTATTAAATAAGAGCTTATGTTATAAGCACTTAAATAAGCCGTATTTCCAAACGGGGCCTATATATATATAGCATCCTAAGTAGTTCAGAATCCTACCATTTCCCCCTGAAACTGAAGAAGCTAATGTGCATTTTTGGCAATCATACCCTTGATATTTATGTTGAAGGATGGACACTTAGTCTATATACTTGGTCAGAACTCAGAAGCTTCTGATATGTGGTTGAACTAGAATATTTCTACCTGGGTATGACTGTATGAGTATGATAACTTGCATCTTAGGAGGTATTCATAACAAGACTCTGCCACTGCAAAAGAGCCATTTGTGATGCTACTACCTACTAGTACAAGTAGTGTAAATGTAAGCGATGGACTCAAGGAGATGTATGTGCTACTGTGGTTCTCTCCTCATGCTAGGTCAGATGACTCAGATCTCTTTGTTGACATGAAAGTCTGATCTGCAACATGGCACGAAATTATGAAGGGGTTCCTAAAAGCAGACTGTGGAAAGGGGCATGAAATGAAATTCAGAAATTGCTATCACAAGGCAAACTACAAATGTGTAGTTCCTGAAACCAAAATGCCAATACACGTTTTTATGCCTATTACATGATGCGTTATATGAGATTAATCATTAAAAAATCTATCCCAATACACTTTGTTCAAAAGTTATAAAATGCATTATCAGCTATCACGAACGAGAACCTGCTTGATTATGACCATTGATCAACATTTTATTACAGCAGAACAGATCTGTGTTTCAGTATAAAATATCTGTTCTTGCTTTCACTTTAAAGCCCATTATTTTGTACTGTAAATTTTCTGTCATGGTTTTGCAGTTCTCTTAGTTTTCTTGTTAGTATAATGGCTGCTTAGAATTTTGCTTTCACCCTGTTTCATTTTCATATAAATGGACTGTTTATATTGAGAATCCTTGTAAGTTGTAAACAATATGATTCCTCTATTGTCTCCTCAAAGGAATATCACATAAATGTGAGGTTGTAACCTCTCCATGTATGAATTCTCAAAGGCATATTCTCTCCTTAATGCAGGAGAAGCTAAGGGTTGCTGTTTTGGTTTCAAAAGCTGCATTTCAATTCATCCAAGGCAAGTTTCTTCAGAATCAAGCTAAAAGTATTCTTTAAGAATCAATTTGTTTATTGATTACTTGTTATTATACCTGCAGGTGTTCAACCAAGCGATTACGTTGTACCTGACGATGTTAAAGCAGCAGGTTTTCAAATCTGTGCTGATGAATTGGGGTCTATTGTTGAAGGCCACGATGTAAAGAAGCTCAAGTTTCATGGTGGAGTTAATGGTATTGCAGAAAAGCTTTCCACATCAACCACTAAGGGGCTTAGTGGTGATTCTGATGCCCGGCATAGGAGACAAGAGATTTTTGGAGTCAATAAATTTGCTGAAAGTGAAGTTCGGAGTTTCTGGGTTTTTGTTTATGAAGCCCTTCAAGACATGACTCTCATGATACTTGGTGTGTGTGCAGTTGTGTCTCTGATAGTTGGCGTAGCAACAGAAGGATGGCCCAAAGGGGCTCATGATGGTCTTGGAATTGTTGCAAGTATCCTATTGGTTGTCTTTGTAACAGCAACAAGTGATTATCGCCAATCATTACAATTCAAGGATTTAGACAAGGAGAAGAAAAAGATTTCCATTCAGGTAACAAGAAATGGTTATAGGCAGAAACTGTCAATCTACCATTTACTTCCTGGTGATCTTGTGCATCTTTCCATTGGAGACCAAGTCCCTGCAGATGGGTTATTTGTTTCTGGATTTTCTGTGTTGATTGATGAGTCAAGTTTAACTGGTGAGAGTGAGCCAGTGATGGTAACTTCCCAAAATCCATTTCTTCTCTCTGGAACCAAGGTCCAAGATGGATCATGCACAATGTTGGTTGCAACTGTTGGGATGAGAACTCAATGGGGTAAGTTGATGGCAACTCTAAGTGAAGGTGGAGATGATGAAACCCCATTACAGGTGAAACTGAATGGGGTGGCAACCATTATTGGGAAGATAGGACTGTTCTTTGCAGTGGTTACTTTTGCAGTTTTGGTGAAAGGACTCATGAGCCGGAAACTCCGAGAAGGAAGGTTCTGGTGGTGGTCTGGGGATGATGCGATGGAGATGTTGGAATTCTTTGCTATTGCAGTTACCATTGTTGTTGTTGCTGTTCCAGAGGGGCTACCATTAGCTGTGACATTGAGTCTTGCATTTGCAATGAAGAAAATGATGAATGACAAAGCTCTGGTGAGGCATTTAGCAGCTTGTGAGACTATGGGTTCAGCCACAACTATATGTAGTGACAAGACTGGTACATTAACAACTAACCGCATGACTGTTGTGAAAACATGCATTTGTATGAATAGTAAGGAAGTAACCAATAATGATTCTAGTTTATGCTCTGAACTCCCAGATAAAGCAGTGAAACTTTTGCTGCAGTCAATATTTAATAATACTGGAGGAGAGGTTGTGGTTAACAAAAAAGGCAAATGTGAGATCTTGGGGACACCAACAGAGTCAGCAATATTGGAGTTTGGGTTATCACTAGGTGGGGATTTTCAGGCAGAGAGACAAGCATGCAAACTTATTAAAGTTGAGCCATTCAACTCTGAGAAGAAAAGAATGGGTGTAGTTGTGGAGCTCCCTGAAGGAGGTTTACGAGCCCATTGTAAAGGTGCTTCTGAAATAATTCTGGCTGCTTGTGACAAGGTGATTGACTCAAAAGGTGATGTTGTCTCTCTTGATGAAGAATCAAGTAACCATCTTAATAGCACAATTAACAAGTTTGCTAGTGAGGCACTTAGAACTCTTTGCCTTGCCTATATGGAATTGGAAAACGGGTTCTCTGCTGAAGACTCTATTCCAGCTTCTGGGTACACTTGTATAGGAATTGTTGGTATAAAAGATCCTGTTCGTCCTGGTGTTAAGGAGTCTGTTGCAGTTTGTCGTTCAGCTGGAATAATGGTAAGAATGGTTACAGGAGACAATATTAATACTGCAAAGGCTATAGCCAGGGAATGTGGAATTTTAACAGAGGATGGCATAGCCATTGAAGGTCCAGACTTTAGAGAGAAGACTCAGGAGGAATTGTTTGAACTTATTCCCAAAATTCAGGTGCTTCATACTTTCTATATTCATACCATCTTTAATTGATTCAATACATAACAAGGGGAATTAATGGTTGGTGGTTGATGCTTTCAATGAATAATGCTTAAATTTCTTTCAGGTTATGGCTCGATCCTCACCTTTAGACAAACATACATTGGTGAAACACCTCCGTACCACGTTTGGGGAAGTTGTAGCTGTAACTGGTGATGGAACAAATGATGCTCCAGCCCTTCATGAAGCAGACATTGGACTTGCAATGGGAATTGCTGGAACTGAGGTGAGTGCAATTCAATACAATGCCCCCTAATACCCTGTTAAAGAGGGCCATATATGAAAAAGCATGGTCAAATAGCGAATAGATCACCCCATTTGTTTTAGAGATATTGTATATGATCCCCCTAATTAGGATCTTTGTGTCTATCTCTTTCTTTGCATGGCTATGTGATGTGAAAATCTCATCTAAGATAATCCATACCCGGTGAAAGATTTGAAACCAAAAGAAAAGGGAAATGATCATATCAATTTGACCATTTACCTTAATCTACCGTGGTACCAAATTCACTATCTTGCATACCGTGTGCCAGGTTCACCTTAAAATAAAGTCACATAAATTGGTACTTATATGAACCACGTGGCTTTACTCCTATCCCATTCTTGGTAACTTATGAAGGAGAGTGTAGAATCCCTCTAACTTTATAATGTGTGCAGGTTGCTAAAGAAAGTGCAGATGTCATAATTCTGGATGATAATTTCTCCACAATAGTGACAGTGGCCAAATGGGGACGTTCAGTTTACATCAATATTCAGAAATTTGTACAGTTCCAGCTGACTGTAAATGTGGTTGCATTACTAGTAAACTTCTCATCAGCCTGCATGACAGGTTAGAAAACTTATTTTATTTATTTTTCATTCAGTCAAAGAGTGGTGGCAATATGTGTTCAGAATTTCTTTCTCTTCTTATGATTTTAAGTGTATTCTCTCTTCAGGCAGTGCACCCCTCACAGCTGTTCAACTTTTGTGGGTGAACATGATAATGGACACGTTGGGAGCACTTGCACTTGCAACTGAACCTCCAACTGATGATTTAATGAAACGTGTACCAGTGGGGAGAAAGGGAGAATTCATCAACAATGTCATGTGGAGGAATATCTTAGGACAAGCATTGTACCAGTTTGTGGTGATATGGTTTCTTCAGTCAGTAGGAAAGTGGGTCTTTTTTCTCAGAGGCCCAAATGCTGATATAGTCTTAAACACACTTATCTTCAACTCATTTGTCTTCTGTCAGGTAAACCTTCTGAAAAACTCCTTATGACACTCATGTTCTGAATGATGTCTGACTCTGGAAGCATGAATGTCTAACAGTTTAAGGTTCACATAATGTATGACTCTGAAAAATGAATTGGCAAAAGAGAAAAGATTGAAGTATACTATACTACAGTTTTACCTGTAGGGTAAATTTACCTTATCGAATGTGGGTTGATTTGGTTCTGCAGGTTTTCAATGAGGTAAACTCTCGTGAGATGGAGGAAATAGATGTTTTTAAGGGCATATGGGATAATCATGTGTTTGTGGCTGTCCTCGGTTGCACTGTGGTCTTTCAAATCATAATAGTTGAGTACTTGGGAACCTTTGCAAACACAACACCTCTCAGTCTGGTACAGTGGATCTTTTGCTTGTCGGTTGGATATGTGGGCATGCCAATCGCAACTTACTTAAAGCAGATCCCTGTCTGAAGCATGGAAACATATGTCTATTTTTGAAACACAAGTTTAAGGTTTGTTGTGGTTATTATAGTGCTTCGAGGTTCCCTATTCTTGTACATTCACTAACAGGGTCTGGTATTGCTTGAGGTTTTCTTGGGTTGGAACCAGAAGTTGAGCAGCAAAGTAGAAATCTGGAGTCTCGTAGCCACTCTATAGTTAGTCAAATATAAGTGACTATCAGATCAACCACTTAACCATTTTATTTAGTACATTGTTTACTTTTCAAAGCCAGCGGAAAGGAAGATTAAAAGACAAAAAAAGGGGTAAACCTGAAGTTTTGTAGTGGATAATGATGACTCTTATTATCATTAGATTGAAAATCATTGTACAAGTATGCTTCCAAGTATTGTAGCTTTTTTCATTGCATAGCTGAAATGTAACAACTTCAATTCTCTGTGATAAAATTGTTATTTCTAGGATATATCAATAACTAGCCTTGCAACTATATGTTGAAATTTGTATCAGCATATTTTCAATTGGTTCTTATGAAATGGTGATTCTGATTCTGCTCTTCCATTCTCGTAAGAAGCAAGATATTCAACTCATGTGTGACCTTAACCCTGTCATTAAAACAATATTTACTTCTCGAGGGAGTAAGGGAGAAAGTAAACTACAATACAAAACTAGGTATAGACCCGCGTTGTGCGAGTTACTTGAAATTATTTAGAAAAAAGTTAATAATTAATATTATCAAAATATAAAATATAATAGAAATTTGAACTATACATAAGATTATATATGCTAAAATGAAATATTAAGAACTTGCATCTTTAATAATATAATAGTCAATTTATTTTCTTTTTAATTTAATATTTTGAAGTTGTAGACTTTAAAAATTGTCTTTAAAATTATCTCCTAAAATATATATTTCACCACATAGAAAGTAATTTAGAATGTATATTACCATTTTATTAATGAATAATGTGGATCACAAAATAATGGATTTTTAATTCTTAACATTATTAATCATATTTGGAACAAAGCTATCTAGTGATGTTTTTAAGAAGAGAGTTTTAAATATCTTAAGATGCATTTATTATTCAATTTATTAATGTAAATGTGCTTTTTAAAATTTATTTTCTTCATTTTAAAGGATATTTAAGGATTATGCATAGATGTATACAATAGTCACTCAAATATGTAAAGCATAAATGTATATGAAATAAAGTATGTAATTGCTAAATAATATTTATCGTAATAATCACTCAAAAATTACAAAGCATATACAAACTAATATATTGATTTTCAATGTGACAACTCATAGTAAAATAGGTGGAAGACTAATATTAAAGATATGTTAAATCAATAGTTGATGTATCAATGTCATAATTCACCTTTTAGCTTTTATATATTATAATAAATAAATAAACAAGTAGTTCTCATTCCAACTTTTCCTCGTGTGGGATAGCTAATAGCTCTTAAATATTTAATTTAGAAAAGGAAAAATATTAAAAAACAGGAGGCATTTAAGCTAGAACAATAAGGATGGTTGCAAATGTATTTGTGTATATAATTCACTAGTAACAATATCATTCTTGCGATATGAGTAGGAGGATTCTATCATGCACCAAAAGAATTTTATTGTATGGCACTATCTGGTCTTCATTTTCTAGGGATTTATTTGTGAATTACTTGCAAAATTCATTACACTATTGGGTTTTTTCACAGGTAGCTAGTTTCCTATAAAATACTTGGTGCACCATAGTCTATGACAATTATTGGTCTACAAGGTAATAATTTTATTGCTTCCAAAAAATGAATTGATACATGAGAAGATAAACATACAACAAATAACTAAGTTGTTATAACTATAACTAGTATACAAGATAAGATAAACATGGATGACTAATTCAACGCTCAGCAATGAGACTTCACTTAGGATATCATGCAAATTACTTAAACTACCCCCGATTTTATTAGTTTAAAATAAGCAATAGTAATGCCACATTTATCATTGATTTAATTAATTTGGAATACTACAAAAATCAAAAGGTAGATAGCCTTTTATTTAATAAGTTCAATTTAGAGTAGTTTTTTTTATAAAAAAATCTAGTTGGTATTTAAGTTAATTTGTAGAAAAAAGATTTTAATCTTATAATTTGTTGTGCTTAGATTCATTTTTCAATAATTCGAAAGATTTGCTACAAGTAATTAATGAAACCACTTCTAGATTTCTACTCTAATAATACGAATAATTTGCTTTCTTTTTCCCCCAAAGTTGTAGAAATTAATAACAAAATCGTTTAATGAAGAAAACTGCCATATTCATATTGTTAGGGTATAGTATATAAGTAATTTAAACGTAATATGATAATTATTGTTTTTACTGCACGTTGCATGTTTCTGAACTATCTATTATTATATATATTAAAACTGAGTTACAAGCTTATACGTTGTCACGTCATCCATATTATTACCATATATACCTTGATTTGTGCCACATCAATAATAGTATGATGTGTCATGTCTCTTTTTGCAATTCACTCACTCATTCTAAACCATCCAAAGTCTCCAAATACACACATCAATAACCTATTTCCACATTAATATGTTATATACAAATGTGATATTAATAAATTTATATGTTACAAATGTGATATTAATAAATTTATATGTGATAGTAATAAATTTATATGTTACAAATGTGATATTAATAGAAATAAATTAATATGTTACAAATGTAATATTCCAAAAGACACTCATCATATTACAAATTCCTTCTTTATTAAATTTATATTTCTATTCTTGCTATTACTTATGCACTATAGACATTAAATTTAATTTAACATCTTTATCATATAAAATTCTTAATTTAGTTATAATTTAATATAAACTTACATACAAATTCATAAAAGCCAAATATAATAACTTCTACAACAAAACTAACATTCTACTATCCTACTCTAATAAATAAATTTTTACTTCACAAGAACTAAAAAAAAAATCTCATCAATTATTTAAATTTCTATTATGTTTATACTTTGAATTAGATGAAAAAAAACCATTAGACGATTATATATATTATAATCATATAATAATTAAATCAAAACCATTTCAAATATCATGAAATGAGTAGAAATAAAAAAAGTTTAAATAATGATTTATAAATTTAATAAATAATAAAATTTTAATAATAATCCAAACCCATTATAAATTATTATACTTTTGTTATAATTCAGTTGTTTAAATTAATCGTAAAAAATACTAATAATCAACTTTTTGTGTAATTATTTTATATTTAATCAATTAAATTGAGTTTATATATGCTAAATATGTTAATTGGAAAAGAAATTTAAGATAATCAATTTTGTTTGGATCGTATAAAAACTTAATCACTCTAACTCAATAAATTACTAAGGAGCCTTAGAAAATGAGCTAAAATTTTAATTGTAAACAATTTATTATAAAAATGTTTTAAAAAAAGCTTTTCAAAATATTTTTTTAAATATAACAAAAATGTTGCTTATATTATAATAAACATATAATCGATTCTTCCTTGACATTTCATAATATATTGCACTTTTATCAATGGAAGTTTATTCCTAGGAAAAATTAATCTTTCTTGAACAATCATATAAACTCGATTTAAATAATATATGAACGTGCTTTAACTTTGAGGAATTTATTATATATTTTAACCAACTATTCATTGACTTCAACATGTCATTTTCATTCTAAAAAGAAATCAGTTCTAATATTTTTTTGTGAAAATATCAACTAATAATTTAAATATATACCAACTTATCAAGAGATTCATAACTTATATAAACATAATACTAGAGTAATTTTTATTTATAATTTCATATGAAAATTTTATTGAATTTCATTAATTAATTTATATCTAACAAAAAAACAACTATAATTAGTTATTTTATTTTTTATAATTACATATTTTAAAAACAAAGTAACAAACAAAATCATTTCCAATGTAAGTATCAAATTTAACACAAACTATTTTATTCTTAAATAGTAGTAAATCAAATTTATTGTTGTTGTTAATTTCACAAGTATAATTATAGGCACAAAATAATATTTTTGTTATATTTCATTTTTCAATTAATATATTATTATTTTCTTCCATTGTATATTATATTTATATCTGTTTGGATTCAAATTTCTAGTATTTCGAATTTCACAAGTCTGTAAGTTCTTTACACTTTTCGAGTTTGCAGAGAACATAAAAGATTAACTTTTCGAGTTTGATAATGAATTTGATAACTTAGAAAGTTCTTTGTTGAAGTTGATATAAGGAAAACTTCAGCAATTCGAAAAGAAGATAAAAATGAATTCGAGAATATGGTATTTCTGGTACTCAGAAAAGTAAAAGATAGTTCTTTTGTTCATAATCCAAATTCGAATTACATGAGTTCGAGTACATTGGAAATACATATTAGAAAAGAAACCATCCTATGTGCTCTTTACATTAGAAAGGAAACTATCCTAAATTACAAAGAGTACTTGACTCATGTCTACCAGACCTCTTCCTCTTCTTCTTCCCCCACGAGCTTTGATTAAGCCAAGGCAGAAAGAAAATATTCTTGATTTAATCGAACGACCTTGGTGCTTGGGGTAGAAATGAAGGCCAGCCTGGGAAAGTAATAAAAGATTCATTTATTATATAAATGAACCTCTAATTGGCTATTTCGTCAACCTTATCAAAAATGAAATCATTCCAGATTGGGTTGAACGCAATAGCCAAAGGAATAGACCTCTTCATATTTTGAAGGATTTAGAAAAAGGAGAAGAAGAAGAATGAGAAAGTATGAAGGATAAGCCCAAACGAAACTCCTATTTATAGGAGCAAAAGGAGTGAAGGTTCATAAATGAGCATCTTCAAACATCCAATGAGAAGAACCTTCATAATGAGGTTGAATGGACGGTGGACGGTGGTCTTCATGACCTTTGGTTCAACCAAACAGAGCTTGACACGTGGCGTATAAGGAAATGCAATTAAATCTCGAAATCAGGTAGTGCTTAGCGAACCCAAGTATCAACAGAAAAAGCTAAGTGTCAAAGATGAAGGAATTTTCGAGTATATGAAGTCAGGATTTCAGAAGAATATTTCGAGAAATCGAAGAGCAAGATTTCGAATTTACAGAAATCAGAAAATCGAAAACAAGATGTTTGAAGACTTAGAAGATTTCTGAATCAAGAAGTGATCTGTTCGAGCAAACAGAAGGAAGAAGAAAAACAGTTAATGGAAGTTACAGAAGTTTGCTAATCAAGGACAGATGGCAACATCCTAGTGGAAGTACTTTGAAAAGTGCAAGGATAAAGGGCAGTTTTCTGGTTAGCAGAAAATGTGGCAAACATGCAGGTTGCCAACACATAACAATAGATGATGTGTCAAATGTACATTAGTTAGCCGTTAGAATGAAAAACTATAAATAGGTGAACTTTCTATGTAATAGGGGTTTACAAATCACTTATACTTAAATCTCTGAAACACCTAAACGTCCAATCTATCAGCGACTACACAGGTTACAAGGAGTAACAGTATGTGATTCCATTCACTTTTCATTAATGCAATTGTTCTTATATTTTTCTCTACTTTCTTTTTTTTTTATTTCATTTTGCAATTTACATTCAACGCATTTTTTCTTTCTTTCTTTTAAATTTTCTGTTCTTACTTCTTTGAAATTCTGTTCTTCTTTGATTTTTAAAATTTCAACTTACAACTTTAATTGATGAAATTCTGAATCAATTTGTTCTGAACTTTGAAGAAACAAGTTCTTTTTGCTCAAATAAGTTTAATTGATGAAATTTTGAATCAATTTGTTCAAACTTTTGAGAAATCAAATCTTTTACAGATTTCTGCAAATTAGAACACTGTAAACCTACTTTTAAAAAGAGTCCCGTAAGAGGATCTGATTCTAATCCCCAGATTGTTCTTAGAATCAAAGTGAGTAAAAATAAATTTTCAAGATTGACTTTTATCACCACAAACAATACCATACCCCTATGTTATTAAATAATAGTTCAAATGTAAAATTTTTAACCTACGTTAATTACTATAACTTTTCTCAAACATGACCAATTACATCCATTGACTCTAATACTCTATTCATATTTAATATTATCACCACAATTAAATATTTTCTTCTAACCAATTCAGCTTGTGTTGTTCTTATTTGTTTTTCCATGAGAAACTCCACTTCGTGTAGTAGTCTTGAATTTTCTTTTTTCAATTTCAAGCACATCTTACAAAAAAGAAGCATATACATAATATGGAATTTGAAAATTAACCCAACAAATTACACACATATATAAATTGGTCAATAATTCTTATATATAGTTAATTTGGCTAAAACCAACGACTGATGTCTCATAAGTTACAACATCTATGTAATGATAATAATATCCATATTTTATAACATCAATATGTTGAGTCTCAAAAATATCATAAGGGAAATTATGATGTTTTTAGATAGCTCACCTCTCAAGTTTTAATGTTTAACAAATTTGGGTTAAAATACTTATCATAGATACATAAATGTGTAATGACTTATCTATGATTTCAGCAAGCCATTCTGAACTTATAAAGACTGTCTAAAGTGCTTTCAACCTATCTAAGGTGGAAAAGCCTTCTGAAGGTTCAACCTGTCTGAAGTGTTGAAGCCGTCTGAAGTGCTCAACCCGTCTGAAGTGTTGAAGCCGTCTGAAGTGCGCAATCCGACTGAAGTGTTGAAGTCGTCTGAAGTCCCATTAATGACGTGACACTCTTTGCTGAAGTATGTGAAGACATCTCTGAAATTCTGCTGAGTCAAGCGTTCTCTGCTGCACTTACCTTTTCAAACATATTTATGGCAAGGAACACAGAGACCTTTCCTGGTATATTTGAATTTCATACACCACTGAGGAAATCCCTGCAACGCAACCTTTGCAGCAACAATAGTGGCAGCTTTACGGCAGCAACAACCTGGTACTTGTGTCAAAAAAATTCAGAACTCTCAGAAGCATGTCTCACAACGGATTAAATAGCATTTAAAGCTATCTCTAAACGGTGGTATTTCAACGGATTGAAGAATGGTTATAAATAGCCCTTCATGAAGACCATCAAGAGCAGAGAAACATATACAAGAAAGTCTAAGAGATATTACGCTGCAAGTTTTTCTCTGTAAAAACACTCTGATTTCACATTCTTTGTACATCATTTGTATATCCTGAGTATACCTTAGTTTTTTTATTGTACATTGTATCTGTTTAAGCTTCAAACTTGTGTAGTTTAAAAGCTTAGACATATCTCTTTGTAAAAATTTTCTTTGAGCCTGAAGAGGCTTGTCTGTAAAAGAATACTTGGTTGTAGAGCCTGAAGAGGATAGACTGTAAAAGAATACTTGTAATCTTGGTGAAGATTAAGAGAAAAATCCAAGTGCTAGTTGGCATTGGGACTGGACGTAGCTCACAGTGGTAGTGAGTGAACCAGGATAAATTCCTTGGCTAAGTTTTCTATCCCTTATCTCTTGTCAATTTATTTATACTAACCAAAGGGTGTTGAAAACTGTTCTGATAATTTTAAAAAACAAGAAACCTTTTTAAAGATCTTTTCCGAAGCCTTCTTAAGAAACTTCAGACAGCCTCTTAAACCTGTCTGAAACTGTTGTAAACTTAACCGTTTGCGAAAAGCTTCCATAAATTATTAAGAAACACTATTCAACCCCCCTTCTAGTGTTTCCTTGTGTTTCTACAGTTGGTATCAGAGCTCAACTCAGGGTTAAGCACCTTACAAGTGTTTGAGGATTAAAGATCCAGATGGAAGCTGCCAACAACAGACAGTACATCACTGAAGGAGGCTCTATCACAAGACCCCCAACATTCAATGGAGTGGACTACCACTATTGGAGGGATCGTATGAAGTTTTTCATTGAGAGCAACAACATTGATGTCTGGGATGTGGTCACTGATGGAGACTACGTGCCTATACATAACGGAGTGCCAATACCTAAGGCTGAATGGACCTTGGAGCAGAAGGCTAGAGTTCAGTTAAATGCTAAAGCCAAACTCTATTTGATATGTTCTCTGAACAAATCAGAATATGAGAAGGTTCATGGATGTTCATCTGCCAAGGAGATTTGGGACACTTGCAGCCGCCCATGAAGGGACTGAGACTGTCAAGCAATCCAAAATCAGCATGCTTATACATCAATATGAGATGTTCAAGATGGAAGAATCTGAAACCATAGATCAAATGTTTGGGAGGTTTCAGACTATAATTAATGGACTCAGGTCTTTAGGTAGAACTTTTGAATCTGGAGACAATAATAGAAAGATTATGAGAAGTTTGCCAAAGTCCTGGAGACCCAAAGTTATAGCCATTCAAGAGGCCAGGGACTAAAACTCTCTTAGAATGGAAGAACTGTTAGGATCTCTCAAAGTTCATGAGCTTGAACTTGGGGAAGATGACATCAAGAAGAAATCTTTGGCATTAAACTCCAAAGCCAAACATCCTAGGCATGGCAGCATTAAAGCCATGCAAGCTGAGGAAACTTCAGAAGCAGATGAAGATTCTGGAGATAGCTCAGAAGATGATGATCTTGCTCTTCTCAGCAGGAAAATAATAGGATGCTGCAGAACAAAGGAAAGTTTAGAAAGAACCAACCCTCAACCTCTAAATCAGGTAAGTCAGGTAAGGATTCTCAAAATGACAAAATTATATGCTATGAGTGTAAACAACCAGGTCATATGAAGGCTGAATGTCCAAGACTAAAGAAGAACAACTTCATAAAGAAGAAATTCTTTAAGAAGAAGAAGAGTCTGATGACAACATGGGAGGATCTTGATGAGTCTACCTCGGAAGAAGAGGAAGACACTTCAGAAGAGGCCAACCTGTGTCTCATGGCCAACCTGCCCTCATCAGATAGCTCAGAATCTGAGGTATTTCCCTTAACTCTTCAAGAGATGTATGATGGGATAGTTCCAAGGAACTCTTCCAAGAGTATAAGAATCTGTCCAAGGCCCACACAGAAATGTGCAGTAAATATGAGGCTCTTGAGATAGAAAATATTATGCTCAAGGAGAGAATTCTTGTGACTGAAAGCAGCAGTTCCCAAACTGTCTCTGAAGAAAACAAAAAACTTCAGAAACAAGTTGAGTAACTGACAAAAGACTTAGCTAAATTTGTCAAAGGAACAGAAAACCTTAACAGATTACTTGGCAATCAAAGGGATCCCCTTGACAAAAGTGGATTAGGCTTTTGTGATCATGATACCTCTGAACCTCATATTTTCAAAAATTTTACTAAAGGTAAAGAGAAAGCTATTGGGTGTTCTCACTGTGGTAAGCCTGGACACAATGTGGCTCAGTGTAAGCACAAGGGAAAAGCAAAACCCAAATCTAACAAGAAAGGACCCAAAAGAATATGGGTACCTAAGAACTTGATCATTCCTGTTGCAGATGTGTTTAACAGGATAAAGGAGACCCCACAAATGGTACCTGGACAGTGGGTGCTCGCGACACATGACAAGAGAAAGGTCTTTGTTCCAAAACCTTAGGCCCAGAGCAGGTGGTGTGGTCACCTTTGGTGGAAATCAGCAAGGGAAGATCACAGGAATAGGGACTGTAGGTATCTCCCCTCTATCCCTTATTAAGAATGTTCTTCTAGTAGAGGGACTTCAACACATTTTACTGAGCATAAGTCAATTGTGTGACAGTGGATATGTGGTTTCCTTTACTAAAGAAGGATGTATAGTCAAAGACTCTCGTGATCAAACTCTTTTTACTGCTAAGAGACACAACAATGTGTACAAAATTGATCTAGAGGATTTGACAAGTCAAAATGTAAAATGTTTTCTCTCTGTTGAAGATGAAAAACAGATTTGGCACCAAAGACTTGGGCATGCCAGCTTGAGATTGATCTCAAAGTTAGCAAAACACAACCTTGTTAAAGGACTGCCCAAGCTTTCTTACAAATCTGACATTTTATGTGAAAGTTGTCTGAAAGGAAAACAAACAAGACACTCTTTTCAGAGTAAGGATGTTGTTTCCACTAGCAGACCTTTAAAATTGTTACATATTGACTTGTTTGGTCCTATTAGAACAGAAAGCCTTAGTGGTAAGAAATATGGTTTGGTCATTGTTGATGACTATTCTAGATTCACATGGGTGTTATTCCTAAAAAGCAAGGATGAGACTTTCAGGAATTTCACAATATTCTGCAAGAAGGTACAGAATGAAAAAGGATTATGTATATATGCTATCAGAAGTGATCATGGTGGAGAGTTTGAGAACGCAAACTTTCAACTGTTCTGTGATGAGAATGAGATCTCACACAATTTCTCTGTGGCAAGAACACCTCAGCAAAATGGGGTTGTTGAGAGAAAGAACAGAAGCTTGCAAGAAATGGGAAGAATCATGCTCAACTCATGCAACCTACCAAGATCTTTCTGGGCAGAAGCTATTAACACAGCTTTCTACCTTCAAAACAGAATATTAGTAAGACCAATTCTGAAAAAGACTCCTTATGAATTGTGGAAGGGAAGAAAACCCAACATATCATATTTCCACACCTTTGGTTGTGAGTGTTTTATACACAACACCAAGGATGATCTTGGAAAATTTGATGCAAAATCTGACGATGGAATTTTCATAGGATATTCTGAAACATCTAAAGCCTATAGAGTATATAACTCTAGAACTTTAATTGTAGAGGAATCAATCCATGTTAAATTTAATGACAAGAAAGAGACTGATAGGGAACTATCAGATCTAGAAGACGACTTTGCAGGAATGGAGCTGAATAATCATGACAACATCAAGGATGAACAGGTGTCTGAAGCACCATCTGTCACTGAACCTCTTCAGACCAATGTTGAGTCTCAGACTGATTTGATATCACCTCAGAAACCTGACTGGAGATACAAATCACATCATCCAAAAGAGAAAATCATTGGCAGCACTTCAGAAGGAGTTAAGACAAGATCAAAATTCAAGAATCTGAATTCTCTTGCTCTCCTGTCTGAAATTGAGCCAAAGAACATTGATGAAGCTCTGCATGATGAAGGGTGGATTCTAGCCATGCAAGAGGAGCTAAACCAATTTGCTAGGAGTGATGTCTGGACACTTGTTCCTAAACCCCATGGGAAAACAATTATTGGAACCAAATGGGTGTTCAGAAACAAGCTGTCTGAAGAAGGAAAAGTGGTCAGAAACAAAGCAAGATTGGTGGCTCAAGGTTACAATCAACAAGAAGGTATTGACTTCACTGAAACCTTTGCCCATGTTGCTAGATTAGAAGCAATTAGGATTCTTCTCTCTTATGCTGTAAATAATGGCATCAAACTATATCAAATGGATGTTAAAAGTTCCTTCCTCAATGGTTTCATTGAAGAAGAAGTTTTTGTTAGACAACCCCCTGGTTTTGAAGACACTGCTTTTTCCTGATCATGTTTTCAAATTGAAAAAGGCTCTTTATGGTCTGAAACAAGCTCCAAGAGCATGGTATGATAGACTGATCAATTTTCTTATCAAAAATGGTTTTGAAAGAGGAAAAGTAGATACAACCCTTTTCAGAAAACAGTCTAACAAAGATTTTATACTTGTCCAGATATATGTTGATGACATTATATTTGGTTCAACTAATTCTTCTATGTGCAAGGAGTTCTCTGAGTTGATGCAATCAGAATTTGAAATGAGTTTAATGGGAGAACTAAAATTTTTCTTGGGACTTCAAATTAAGCAAGATTTTGATTGTATATGGATCCATCAAGAAAAATATACAAAAGAAATGCTTAAGAAGTTCAACATAAGTGATTGCAAACCCATGTCAGCTCCTATGCATTCCTCTGCATCTTTGAGCAAAGATGACAAAGAAGAACCAGTGAATCAAACTTTGTACAGAGGAATGATTGGCTCCTTGTTGTATCTAACAGCAAGCAAACCTGACATAATGTTCAGTGTTTGTCTCTGTGCTAGATTTTAATCAGATCCAAGAATTACTCATTACAAAGTTGTTAAAAGAATCTTTAGATATCTGAAAGATACTACTAATCTTGGTCTATGCTATAAGAGGAGCAAAGATTGCAGGTTAATAGGATACTGTGATGCTGACTTTGCTGGAGATAGAATGGAGAGAAAGAGCACTAGTGGAGGATGTCATTTCTTTGGAAATAACATGATCAGCTGGTCAAGCAAAAGGCAAAGCACCATTGCTTTATCAACAACAGAAGCAGAGTATATATCGGCAGCCAGTTGTTGTTCACAACTGCTGTGGGTTAAGTATCAGCTTGAGGATTTTAATATTCCTATTTCTGTTATACCTGTTCTTTGTGATAATACCAGTGCAATTAATTTATCCAAAAATCCCATTCAACATTCTAGGGCAAAGCATATAGAAATCAAACATCATTTCATTAGAGACTATGTTCAGAAAGGTGTTTTTGATATTCAGTTCATTGACACAGAGCATCAACGGGCAAATATATTCACAAAACCCCTGGCTGAAGATAGATTCAAGTTCATACGCAACAACTTGAATATACATGCATTCTCTTAAAATAATTGTGTCTGATATTATTATGTTATTTGAAATTTTTAGTGCGTCTGAAATTTCAGTGTGTCTGAAACAGTGACATGTTTGAAACTATAGGTTATCTGAAATTTTATTTATGTGTCTGAAATTTTCACCTATCTGAAGTAACTGGCTGACGTGGCTATCTGAGACAGTTGAATTCCTACTTTTAAAGTTTTGTCTCTTCCACTTCGCACGTTACCCGAAGTCCACGCAGCCGGTTCAGGGCATCATTGCATCTTGGGTCTATAAATGTAGGAGTAAGCGTGTCGAGGAAGCCTTACACTCTCTTTCCTCAATACTCAGTTTGATCTTCTTCACTGCTCAAGCAACCTTATTCTCTCAAAGTTTCTCTGCAACTTAACAATGGCACCCAAGAAGACCGCTAGTTCTGGTGGAAATGTGGTTAGATCCAAGGGAGTGGATCTTGACGAGCTTCGCAACATTGGCATGGATTTGGTTGAGGAATTTGATGCAGCTGGGTGGACTTCTTTCTTCAACCACATTAATTGTCAATGGCATGAACAAAGCGTGGTGGACTTCTGGTCCTCTGCTCGAGGAATACCTAACTCTAAGGGAGTGTATGAAATCATCAAAGCCTCTGTTCTAGGGGTTTCAGTTTTTGTTGATCAAGGCATTCTCTCCACAATCACTGATGTTAGGGCTGAAGGTGCAACCTTCACTCCTGGGTGGGAGATGAAGAATGGTGGGCACAAGCTGTTTACAAAGATGTTGTATGGAACAGAAGAACCCGAGAGCCTGGATTCCAAGTTCTTGCTAGAGAAGGTCAGAGTTCTTCATGCTATCTTAGGGTGTGCAAAATCCCTAAGAGTGGAAGCAGAAACCATGTATCAGAATTGGAAAGGTTCTGTCTGATTCACCTGCTTCAGAAGCATAAAGTCAATCTCCCAAGCATTATCATGTTCCACATGCAGAAGAAGATTCGAGACTTTACTGGAAATCTTCCCCACAACACTCTCATCATGAAGGTATTTATGCATTTTAAGGTACCTGTTGAAAGATTATGTAACCATAAATCTCATGTGTTCTTTGGTGAGTCAAACTTGAAGAGCATGGGAATCAAGCTCACTCCACGACCTCCATCTCCTACTCTGAAGGAGAGTGTTCTTTTGGAGAAGGCCTCAAGAAGAGGAACCACTCTTGAGATTCTTGAGAAAGAGCTTCAGGGGGATATTAGAAAAGATGAGTTCAAGCCTTCCAAGTCATCCCCTCATCTGAAAAGGAAGAAGCTCCCTGTCAGGAGTTCAGCAAAGGTGTCTCTAGAAGCTATGGACTTGCACACTCAGACATCTGAACCTGTTCAGAAGGCTTTGCAAAAGCCACCTGAAATTGTGGGTCAGGGTTCTGAAGGTGTAAGAACTCCTACTCCTAAGCCTACTTCTGAAACAGAAGGAAAGGCTCATGAGAAAGAGGTAGCTGAGATTGCTGATCCTGAAGCTTTGGCAGCAACACCTCTGACTGCATGTCCTTCTGATCTTGAGCTTATTCAGGTAGCAACCATTGCTACAGCTTTGGAAAATGAAGAAATGGAGAAGAAGGATGAGCAAGAAAAGACTGATTATGCTCTTGCAGTAGTCTCTCAGCTAGCTCTTGCTGAAGATGAAAGGCTAGCTTCCATTGCTCAAGAGACCAAGAAAAGAAAAAGATCCAGTGCACAGCAAAGAAGGAGAACAAAAACAAAGTTATTTCAGCCAGCTCCTGAACCATCTGTTAGAATTACAAGGAGCATTGCAAGTCAGCTGGAGGAAATGGATGAGGCTGGCAAGTATCAAAATTTTGTCAAAGCAAACTTGTATTTCAAGAGAACAAGAGAAGAGAAGCAAGCTGAAAAGGAAAAGGAGAGGGAACTTGAGAAAACCAAACCTCCTCAGAAAAGGCTCAGGGTAAGGTTTGACAATGTGACCCATCACCACCTTCATCACCTGAGAAGAAAACAGAAGAGGAGAAAGTAGAAGATGTGAAGTCTATTAATCAGTTTGAGCATTCAAACTTGACTCAAAGACTTAATATCCTTTAGTTTTAATGATTAACAAATAAGAGTATATAAAGAACATATAAGAACATAATAAGATTATATAAACAAATTCTACTGAGAAAGGTATTGGTTTGTTGATTGTGTTTCAGGTTGAAATATTCATTAGAAGAAGAAGAAGATTTGATGAACAGAATCAGAATCAGAAGATAAGATTAGAAGAACCAATGCAGGATTTAATATAAAGGTTGTCTGAAGTAAAGCAACTCGTCTGAAGTGCAGAAGCTGTCCGAAGTAAGCAACTCGTCTGAAGCATAGAAGCTGTCTGAAGAACGCAAGCCGTCTAAAGTGCTGAAGCCGTCTGAAGTGCTGACGTCGTCTGAAGTGCTGAAGCCGTCTGAAGTGCGCAAGCCATCTGAAGACGTGAAGACCATCTGAAGACGTGAAGACTATCTGAAGAAGCCTACAAACAGAATCAAGAATTTATCTCTTGAAGACGTTGCTAAAGTGTAAAGCACACTCTACCAAAATGGAGTATACTTATATCAGTATAAAAGCTAAACATGCTTTTATGCCTCAATCAAAATCTTACACAAATGAGGAAACTCTGCAATGACTTTCTCTAATGACTGCTGCACCTGCAACAAAAGGCATTTCAGTATAAAATCTAAACATACCTTTATACCTCGACCAAAGTCTTTCACAAATAAGGAAACTCGGCAAAGACTTTCGGCAACGCATGCGGCACCTTCAACATAAGGGATCTGCGTGCGTAGACCTGCACCTGCGACTGCTGCCATACAGAGGTGATCAGAAGACTAAGAAAAAGCAACCAGAAAGATGTTTGAATAAAATATATTAAATTCAACATCTTTATTCATCTATATCTCAGAAGAAGAAAATGCAAAGAAGAACAGAATAACAATCAGCTGAAGTAGAAGAAAAGCTGGAATTAATATGATATAATATTCAAGCTGAAGAATTGAGAAAAGCCTGAATTATATAAGATGAGCACATGTTGAAGCTGATGAGATAAAAGCAAGCATTTGAGTATATGTGAAGAAATTAATTGTCTGAACATATAAGCTCTCTAAGTGCATGGAACAGATTTCAACATTGAGGAAATCAATACAGAAGCTAAGACTATATGATTCAACGACTATAATATCATATGTCTGCAACAATAGCTATTCGACAAGACACCTCACTCAAAGAAGAAAGAAGAAATGGTGTCAGGAAGCAAATAGAAAAGGAGCGTATACAAAATAAGCAAAAGGACAAATCCAACGGATATCTCCTCATATACACTCCTAAGAAAAGCAGAAGAAATCAGAAGTCAGCTGAGGAACGCAGAAGAAATCAGAAGACAGCTGAAGAAAAGCAAAAGGATATCAAGAGAGAGAACATGCAAAATAATATCAAGAAAATCTCTCTAAAAGAGCTCATTTACAGAAGTGTCAGAACAGGACTGTCTGAACACTTATTTGCTTAAGGAGAAGCAACCGTTTGAGACATTACTACACAACAGCTATATGAGCCACATCATCAATTATCTCAACGGTATTATGAATCATCTTCAAACGGCTATATTCCAACAGAACATATAAATAGCCTCAAGATTGAATTTGAAGATGTTGGTTGTTGGTTGAAAAGGTTGAAAGAGAATCAACCATACTGCTGACCTATTGGTCGGTTAGTCAAAGATTGTTCGGAAGAACAACCAACCAGGTTGTGCTTAATCTCAAATGAACCAAGAATGGTTTGAAGCCGCAAGTATACCTTGGTTATTCCAATGATACGGGTGAGAATGTAGCCCATGGAAACCAATGGTTGGAGAACAAGGCTGAAGCTCAAATCCAGTATCTATCTAGCCAATTCTCAGAGGATGTCATTCCTCACATCAGAGACAGGATTGTACCTAATTTATACACTTGTATCACTGTCTTAACCTTGTACTTAGAATTCAACATTTGTATCCTAAGTAATACTCAGTTAACCTCTAGTACAGGAAGAAATTAAGTTTATGTTTCGTGGAAACTTAAACTTAGTTCAAATTATAAACACTTTATGTGTCAGAGAGCCTGGAGAGGCTTGGTGGAAGAAAGAATACTCATACACTACTGTGGTTAGTGTCTGAGAGCCTGGAGAGGCTTGGTGGAAGAAAGAATACTTAGTTGCAAAGCCTAGAGAGGCTAGACTGAAAAAGAATACTGCATATGTTGCCTGGAAAGGCAGTTGAAAACAAAAGAATACTTAGTCGTAAAGCCTGGAGAGGCTAGACTGAAAAAGAATACTGCATAAGTTTCCTGGAGAGGCAGTTGAAAACAAAGGAATACTTGGTGTTGTCTGGAGAGACTGTACTCGTGTTTTCTGGAGATACTGTACTCGTGATGTCTGGAGAGACGGTACTCGGTAGAGCCTGGAGAGGCTTGCCTGAAAAAGAATATTGCATGAGTTGCCTGGAGAGGCAGTTTAAAATGAAAGAATACTCATTGTGTTGGCTTGAAGAGGCTGTGAATAATACTTGTATCTGAGTTCAGATAGTGGAAAATCCAGTGGTTGTTTGCCTCTGGGACTGGATGTAGCTCACGGGTTTGTGGGTGAACCAGGATAAATTCTGTGCCTAAGTTCTCTTTCCCTTAATCTCTTTATTTACAGTTTTCATATTTATGTTGGGGATTGAAAAGTTATTTTCATAACAAACTTAACACAACGATTTCAATAAAATGATCTTTCATAAGAACAAAACATGAGATGTTTCTCATATCACTTGAAGCATTACAAAGAATGTCTTTTGAATTACTTCTGAAACAATTATCTGAAGTGAGTCTGGAAAGACCTCAGTTCAGAAATCTGGAACAGACTTCAGACAACCTATAGTCATCTGAAGTATTTCAGAAACAGTTTTGAAAAACATTCAATGTAATAATCTTCAGAAGATATCTTGAGAAGTATATGTTTAAAATAATCTTAAGACTTAAAAGAAACTTTATTTTTCTCATCTTCCGCACGTTTTAATTATCTCTGATCCTAAGATTCATTTTAAACATTATTCATCTTCATGATTTAAATAAAAGATTTACAAGATTGACACGAAAAGCTTAAAACACTATTCAACCCCCCTTCTAGTGTTTCCTGTGGTTCTAACAGAAGAAGCACTTCCATCACCTCCCTCATCACCACCTTCATCACCTTCATCATCTTCAGAATCCACTCAGTCTGAAGACTCCACAAGTAAACATCAGCATGGTGACAACTCTGAAGTATGGAAAGGAAGCATGCTGCCTGCACATATAAGGCTAGGACCCAAAAGTAGGGACTTCTTCACAGAGCCTACATTTGATCCTTATGCCTTTCCTCTCACTCAGCACCAAATTGATGCAGCTGCTGAAGTACCCCACAAAAAGTATGAGGAACCTTTTAGTGAGCGGGTCAGAGTCCCCAAGTTCCCCAACTTATTTGAAGAGCTACAGTTTTTCAGAAACACACCCCCCATCTCTCTTCACCATGGCCTTATCAAGCACACTGCTGATGAAGAAAGGGCAAAGTTTCAAGGCAGTTCAGATCAGTATTACTCAGGCCAGATAGAAAAGATCAGAAAGGGTGCAGTTCCACCTGCTCATAAGTGGGCTCCACTTAATCCCTTCTCTGGTGACTCTCTTAAGTTGTCTAATGATGAATGGTGTTTTGTCAGGCAACTGTCTACTGAAGCTGAACTCTTTGAGAGGGACTACTTGAAGTCAGTAGGCATGAGAGGCTATAGGCCACCTAGAACAATCTCCATCAAGCCAACCACAGAGATTCTGGTGCAACCTGACAGGATAGTTCCTAGGTACCCCTTGGAAGAAGGCCCTGCTGACAAGTTCAAGGAACCTAAAGCTTATCCAGTTCCTCAGAAACCTTTAACTTTAACAGAATGGGAGGATCTACCTGCTCGGATCATAAGACAAGGTGGAGGTTTAGATCACTGCTACAGGGATAGGGTATGGTTATCCCACTGGAAGATCAGAGAGGTTGCTGGATCCTCTTCTGGATCTGCAGGACCAGATGATGACTCCATCATAGGCTGTGGTGTCTCCACCAATGTGCAGTATCAATATATCAGAGGCAGATTCCCCATGTCTGAACCCTTTAATGAGGACTGGAAGCTAATCTGCCCTATCAGAACTTTCTTCTTTCCTGTGAGTCATCCCGAAGATTATGGGTTGCATCCAGGATTCAATCAGCTCAGATTCATTTGCAGGCACATTCAGATCATTTTATATGAAGTAGAACTGAATCTCGAGGAAGAGAACAAGAAGCTGAGGCATCAAGTGAAGAGCTTGGAGAAAAGAAATGCTACTCTTGTTGCTAAGCAAGATCAAATTCTTCAAGAGCAACAACACATCAGAAATGGGCAAGAAGAATTGAAGACTGCTGTCATTTCTCAGATTGACAAGGTGAAGGAAGAATTGCTCTCCCTTCTGAAAGAGGCCTTGTTGAAGAAAGATGGATATTCTATGATGTTTAGCCATGTTTAGTGTTAACTTCATTTTTGAGTATTTAATTTCTGCTATGTGAACTTCATGTTTGTTGTTTAATTTGAACTCTTTTTGCTTGATAATATATTCTGATTGTTCTCATGGATGCTGGTATCTCAATGTTGTGATTACATTACTATGATTATTGTGATTATATTACTATGGTTGCTTTGTAGTTATGCTCTGAATTTCCCTTTTGATTGATGACAAAAGGGGGAGTATTAAAACTAACAAAATCTGAAGTAATTACAGGTCTCAGGAGGAATATTTGATAAGAGTTTGTCCTGAGAGATCTTTATCTGAGGGGGAGTTATTTTTTTAAAGTTTATTTTATTTAAAAAAAACTCCTTTCAGATTTCTTTATTTTAAACAAATTTGTCATCATTAAAAAGGGGGAGAAGGTTGAGTCTCAAAAATATCATAAGAGAAATTATGATGTTTTTAGATAGCTCACCTCTCAAGTTTTAATGTTTAACAAATTTGGGTTAAAATACTTATCATAGATACATAAATGTGTAATGACTTATCTATGATTTCAACAAGCCATTCTGAACTTATAAAGACTGTCTAAAGTGCTTTCAACCTGTCTAAAGTGGAAAAGCCTTCTGAAGGTTCAACCCGTCTGAAGTGTTGAAGCCGTCTGAAGTGCTCAACCCGTCTGAAGTGTTGAAGCCGTCTGAAGTGCGCAATCCGTCTGAAGTGTTGAAGCCGTCTGAAGTCTCATTAATGACGTGACACTCTTTGCTGAAGTATGTGAAGACATCTCTGAAATTCTGCTGAGTCAAGCGTTCTCTGCTGCACGTACCTTTTCAAACATATTTATGGCAAGGAACACAGAGACCTTTCCTGGTATATTTGAATTTCATACACCACTGAGGAAATCCCTGCAACGCAACCTTTGCAGCAACAACAGTGGCAGCTTTACAGCAGCAGCAACCTGGTACTTGTGTCAGAAAAATTCAGAACTCTCAGAAGCATGTCTCACAACAGATTAAATAGCATTTAATGTTATCTCTAAACGGTGATATTTCAACGGATTGAAGAATGGTTATAAATAGCCCTTCATGAAGACCATCAAGAGCAGAGAAGCATATACAAGAAAGTCTAAGAGATATTACGCTGCAAGTTTTTCTCTGTAAAAACACTCTGATTTCACATTCTTTGTACATCATTTGTATATCCTGAGTATACCTCAGTTTTTTTATTGTACATTGTATCTGATTAAGCTTCAAACTTGTGTAGTTTAAAAGCTTAGACATATCTCTTTGTAAAAATTGTCTTTGAGCCTGGAGAGGCTTGTCTGTAAAAGAATACTTGGTTGTAGAGCCTGAAGAGGCTTGACTGTAAAAGAATACTTGTAATCTTGGTGAAGATTAAGAGAAAATCCAAGTGCTAGTTGGCATTGGGACTGGACGTAGCTCACAGTGGTAGTGAGTGAACCAGGATAAATTCCTTGGCTAAGTTTTCTATCCCTTATCTCTTGTCAATTTATTTATACTAACCAAAGGGTGTTGAAAACTGTTCTGATAATTTTAAAAAACAAGAAATCTTTTTAAAGATCTTTTCAGAAGCCTTCTTAAGAAACTTCAGACAGCCTCTTAAACCTGTCTGAAACTGTTGTAAACTTAACTGTTTGCGAAAAGCTTCCATAAATTATTAAGAAACACTATTCAACCCCCCTTCTAGTGTTTCCCTGTGTTTCTACACAATATGTCTATATACATTTAATATATTAAAATCGATCTGCGCAAAGCGCGGGTCACAATCTAATTTTATACTAATTTCAATTAATACTCATACGTTTCTACTCATGGCATTGTTTAATGAAGAGAAAGTTGAGGACGTAGTTGTTATTGTTTTAGATCTTGTGAAAGTTACTTTAATCAATACTATTACATTGGAGAAGCTTTGATGGGTACTGTTTACTCAGCTTTTTTTTTTGGTACTATCTATTTTGGGTACTATCTATACTATCTATTTTGGGCATTGTTTTTAAAACCGGACCAGCCGGTTCGACTGGTCCGACCGGGAACCGGCCTGGTGACCGGTCCGTTCAACCCAAAAAACCGGAGGAGCTTAGAACCGGTGAGAACCGGTCAAAAACCGATATAAAATCGGTACCAGAAAATCGGTTGAACCGGTCATTTTCAAAAAAATTCAATTTTTTTATTTAATCTAAAATATTTTTAAGATAAATAGAGACATATATTTAAGGATTACACATAGATATCTATTATTTTACTAATCATTATTAATTTTTTCACTTATAATAAGGTCATTTATACTGATTTACAACTTTATATATCTTAATTTCTTATAATTTTGTGTTACTTTATTAATTAAAATATTATATAATATTAAAAAATATATTTAATTAAAACCGGTTCAACCACGGTTGAACAATTGAACCGTGAACCGGTGCCTTCACCGGTTCAATTACTGGTCCGGTTTTTAAAACATTGATTTTGGGTACTATTCGTGGGATCCGAATCGAATGGCAAAGACAAATTGAGGGAAGGGTTTCGCGAACTGGGGACTCATTGTTTTGTAATTTAGATTTACATCAATACTAATTTAGATAGCATTTAAATTTTTGTGCTATCTATTATTACGTTTTTTTTTAGAAAAGATAAGAACTGGATTGCGCTACTTAACGAAAAAATGCCATCAGACAATTTATTTATGTTTTTATGGATAGAGCTTACATTTCAAACGTGGTCTATGTTATTTCGTGTTTTTGGATTAACGCTTAAAAATTCTCTCATTATTCGTTCATATTATTTTGTTTCAGTATAAAAGTAATATTTTATAAACCATGAGTATCATTCACAAGTTGTATTTTATAAACCATGAGTATCCTTCACATGGAGCAGTTTTGAATCTACATTTTTTTTTCTTTTTTTTCATACTTTAATTTTCTTTTTATTATTATATTAAAATAATTCCTCTCATTATTTATTCCTATTTATCTGTTTCGTTATATAAAAACTCACATTAAGGAATACAATAAATGTGTTGATTTACATTACTTTTAACATGATATTTCAATATATCATTTATCTTTCTATTTTATTCATTAATGTTTTCCTTTATTATCTAACTCATCTATTCTATTTATCTATTTAGTCAATATTAAAATTCCTATTTATCTCATTTTTAATTTTCTACTTTTTGTTATTATATTAATATATTTTCTCTCATTGTTTGATCCCATTAAACTGTTTCATTACAAATATGATTTTTTTATAAATCACCGGTATCGTTCACGGGAGACATTCTTGCTCATACTATTTTCTTTTTTTTCTTTTTTTTTGCACACTTTAATTTTTTTGTTATTATATTAAAATAGTTTCTCTCATTATTCACTAATATATATTCTCATTTCACTAAAGTAATTTTTTTATAAACCACATGAAACATTCCAGTTCATGTCTTTTTTATTTTTATTTTTTAATCACATTTAAATTTTTATTTTTTATAATTATTATATTGAAACAAGTTTTCTCATTATCCATTTATGTTTATCTATTACATTACATAAAAACTCACATAAAGAAATGCGATATGAGTTTATTTACATCAATTTTAATGTATTTTTTTCAATGTATTATTTATATCTCTATTTTATTCATTAATGTTTCATTTATTATCTCTCTTATTTATTCTATCTTTCAATTTCCTTCCATCACACTATATTAAAATTATTCCCACAGTATACATGTTATTTTTTTCATCTACGTTTTCTCAAGTTTTTTAACCCCTTTTCTGTAAAGTGATATTTTTATGAACCACATTTATCCTGCACGACAGACAGTTTTGCTCATATTTTTTTTCTTTTTCTTTTTGTTTTTTTACAAATTAATTTTTTATTACTTTTATATTAAAACATTTACTCTCATTATTCATTCATATTAACTTGTTTCATTATAAAAGTGATATTTTGATAAACCATGAGTATCCACTATCCTCCATGTGACGTAGTTTCCCTCCTACATTTTTTTCCTTTTTATCACACTTTAATTTACTTTATTATTATTATCTTAAAATAATTTCTCTAATTATTTTTTCCTATTTATTTGTTTCATTACATGAAAACTCACATTAAACAATACAATAAATGTATTGATTTACATTAAATTTAACATGATATTTTAATATATCATTTATGTCTTTATTTTATTCATTAATATTTTCATTTATTATATCACTTATCTATTTTATTTATCTATTTTTTTCTATATAAAAATTGTTCATCAATAACATGTGTCATGTTTTCTCAGTTGCGTTTCTTTAATTTTTTTATTAGCAATACAGTAAAGTAATTTTTTACGAACCATACAACTATCTTCCATCTGAGGCAATCATTCTCCGGTCGTTTTCTTCTATTTTTATTTTTATTTTTTTATCACATTTTCATTTTCATTTTTTATTATATTAAAATAATTATCTCTCTATTTTATTCATTAATATTTTCACTTATTATCTCTCTTATTTATTCTATCTACTCTATATTAAATTTTTTCACTCAGTATATATGTCACATTTTCTCACATTCCTTATTTAGATTTTTTTATTCCCACTTCAATAAAGTGATTTTTTATGATCCCCAGTACTCTCCACGAGAGACCGTCATGTTCCTTCAATGAACATCCATATAATGGTGGGACTAACTCTTTCAACAAAGGTTTTGTCCATACACTTTATATAGGTTTTAGGTGACTAAGATGGGAGATCTCAAATACCAATATAATTTAAATTTATAATTATTTTTATGATGTCATGATTATAATTTTTATGGACAAAATTTCAAATTAGAATTATAAAATTTATAATAATTATTTTCTTTTCTTTTACTTGAATAAAATTATTATATTGTATTTTGATTTATTATATATTTAATATAGTACGTTTAAAAGTTAAGCAAAATAAAGAGGGTACATTGAGTTATTAATGGTCATAGCAAAATTTATCTGTGCTACATCATTAATAAAAGTTCCATACACTTTATTTTGCTATGCCATTAATAAAAGTTTATATATTATATATTTAATATACTATTACAATCCAGTAGATTTTTTCTACTGTTCATTGAGAGGTTTTTTTTTTTACATTATTATAGTTTGGAAAATGCTAACGAGTGCCCTAAGGGCACTTGTTAAGGAACCAAAAGTAGAAAGTTTTTATTGGAGTGTGTGATATGTAATGTCACAGATGCAATAAATACTGTGATTTCCAATAAATACCTTCCTCTTATGGATCCTTAACAAGTGCCCTTAGGGCATTCGTTAGCAGGACCCTTATAGTTTATAGGTAGGATATAGAGTAGTTTCTATTTAGAGCATTTTTTTGATAAACGTGAAAACTATATTTGGTATTTATGATAATTTATAGATTAAGAGGTAGAGTAGTCTTGTTATGGGTTAGGTTGGTAGAGTTATACATCGTTCCTAATATTTATTTTTATATTTTACTGTGATAGAAAACACTACTAGAATTTTATAGATTTGCTACCAACTTTAACTACAAATATTTTCCATAGCTAATGGCTAGTTATACACAAACGATCATATAATTTGATCCTATACATAGCCAAGACCCTACGACACTCAATGACACAAAGGACGTGTTTCGAGGTTATAAGATAATATTATATTTGTTTGGTTTGATGACTAAATTGGCCAAACTCATTTAAATTTTCTAATGCAATTATTTCTAGTATTTGAAATGTGAGTTTACCATGTTAAACTCACATTTCAATGTTAAACCAAACATATTAGTAATTTGAGGATGAATCTTTTGCTTTTTGTTGCCTCCCTCTCTGCCATGCTCTCCATGTTATTTTGCTTACAAGTCATTTATTAATTAAGAGTATGCTCAGAATGGTCACGTATTTTTGGTTTTTTTATTTTAAAAAATTTTAAATCATATTTTTTATATCTCAAAGCTAAAAATTGAAAACTTTTGTGAAACATTTTGAAAACCATAAAGAGAGGTTTTCAATTTTTAGTAAAAACTAAAAACTCGCAACTATTCAATTTTTGCCTAAATTATTATCAGGCAAAGGAGAGAAATTGCTATTGTTTGATGAAAAAGAAGAAATTAAAACAAGACAAGAATGGTTTCTGATCGTGGTTGAGGTATGCACTGGGGATCCAAGGTGAGGATCCAGGATGAGAACGATGGCTAGAAAGGTGGATGCTGGCCTCCAATGTATGAGTCTCAGGTAGCGGAGCACAGTGGGGTACCTGCAGAAGGCACTTCGACGCCCAAGTCAATGAGAGTAAGTGAGTTAGTGGTGAGTAGAGAGATCAATTACCTTGGCCTCAATGGGAGGCCTTGCTATATATACAGGTTATCGTGGCTATTGTAGCGGGGGTAGGCTTGTAGCTGGAGGAGTGGGGATGATTACGTCCGTCACTATCAGCTGTAATACTCTGTAATAGCCACCTAATTTGGTTACTTGTATCAGTGGCCATGTCGTCCGTATTAGAGGGGTGTGGGACACATTAAATGTTAGATGTGGTTGCTCGGATGTTATAGATATTCAACGGGCATCCGTCCAAGATTGTTTGGTGTGTTCCTGCTTGGGCTAGGTAGTGTTGCTTGGCCGTGGGGTCAGATCTTAGCTTGTGAGAGTATCTAGGTCTCGGTCTGGTCGAGTGAGTCTCGGCTTGGTCCGGAACAGTTTCCTTATGACAAACATAAAGAGTAGTTCACATGTACCCGTATGATGATGTACATGTTGTTTTTGTGGTCCAAACAAATTAAACATCTCTGCATCCCATTCTTTGGCAGTTATGTATGTGGAAGCATAATTTGGACTTTTACGTTTAAACCAACAGACATATCATATGATAGTGATAGTTCCCATCACTGGCACGGTTAAAGCAAAGTGTTTTTTATCATCTTTGTCGTTCTAAACTGGAAATTTTTAGTTTATTGAGCCTTAGCAAATTCTAAATCCAAAGTAATTAAATCAGCCTTCAAGCATGAGATGAACCGTACGTTTTCATTATTAAGCTATGGAGTCTGAAGTCTCTAGAGCCATACTTGTTTATCTGTCAAAGGTTTCTTTTTGAAGCTAATCTGACGTGAAGAAAAATTTATGGTCTAGATATATATATCATTATCATGTTTTTTCTTTCAGTACGTGCCTATTATTTATTCACCTATCATTGATCATGTGAATTTTGTCATGGTTAATCTGACCATATCTGCAATTTTAACAATAGGCTAAGCAAGGAAAAATAAGGTACTCACTAATATTCAATAATTTATTTAGTGCAACTGCAAAATATGTAAGGGTGTTCGTGATTTGGTTTGAATCAGTTTTGAGGTACAAAAAAAAAACATATGATCCGATCATTGCGGTTTTATCATTTAATCACTACAAAAAAATATTGTTTTTAGTGGAGGTTTATTTCTAGCATTCATAAAAAATTACCATTAATTACCTCTTTTTTGGCATTGTATTTGAATGGGAGAAATTGTTTTTCACTTTTTAGCGATTTATATCTCATTTGTTGGAGGTTAAACTGCCATTACCACATACACTTTACATAATAATGTTATTTTTTAAAAAACATTTTTTAGCATTATGTTACATTTTTCTTTTATTACTTGTTTTTTCATTTTTCTTTTCACTCTAGTCATTGTATCGGACGCTTGCTTCACTCTTTCGCACTCGCCTCAGGAGCTTCATTCTTCACTCTTTCGCACTCACCTTAGAAGCTCGTAATTGCTCTCTTCTCTCTTCACTTTCTTCACTCTTAGTCGATGCATCATTCTCTCTTCATTTACTGTTTTGGATTTGCTAGAGCTCGAAATCGTGCTTCAAAGGCATTCATAAACGAATCTGTTTCGCTCTTCCGTTGAAAGCTCTATTTTAGAAGAATCTCTCTCTCAGGTTCTCCATTCTTCAATTCTTGTGAGGTATAGATCTCTATTTCTAAATCCATGATTTCTGAGAGGGTTTACAATCATTGTGTACATTTGTGTGTTTTTTGTAACGTCCTAATTTCTAAATTCAGAAATAATGTCTGTTGGGAGCACTATTTCCAAATCCATGAAATCATTTCGTTCATTTCGCGTATCAATATACAACACAATCGCTTGAGTAACCCAACAATTACTAAAACTCCAAACATTACATACATAAATCAAAGAATGCCAATACAAGTTTGCCATCAAGGCTCCAATTCGATACATTAAGGTAACTTTATAAATTCCTAAGAACAACCTAATTAATATCAGTAATGGTTCTAAGAAACGTTAAATACATCAAACATAACCAAACATTAAACTAGTATCATCCATGAGTCTTCTACTGCGCTCATCACTATCCTGTGAAGTATCCTGCACATCTGAAATATATTCCCATGGAGTGGGGTGAGACCAACGTCCCAATGAGCATGACAAGTGTGTGCGGTGTAGGGAGACAACCAAGAACCACCACAAAGATACATATTTATTCAAAGCGTCACAAATAAAGGCAATTAAACATGATCCATCATCTTTAAATCAATGCTTATGATGCAATGCATGACTGTGAGGTGTTATTACCCGACACCCGGGGTCTTTTCTCTGTAACGTGACTGTGATTGTGATTGAGCGTTCGGCCATGTAACCAAAGACCTTCGTCCAGGGCTACCTATGATTAAGTCTTAAATAATATTTCAATCATAATTCATTATGTGATTGGGGACCCCATCTCCCTCTTGGCCAGGAGTTCGATGTGGTTACCCCGTCTTTCTTAAATAGATTGCCCGAATGCCTGTGACGATCAACGACCCTGTGATAGCTCGGAGGCTCTGTGATGGCTATAAGCCCTGTGATATCTTAACTCATAATTCATGACTGTGATGGCCAAAGGCCCATGATTTCATAATAATATGCTCATATTCATAACACTTATAGTCAATCAAATCTTCTACCCTATGGTTTGTAAAAACATCACACTCATCCATCTACGCATTAACATTCCCTAGGTTCATCTAAACACATTTATCATAATTCAGTGAAGGAAGGGGTTAGTAAGATGGGGGATCATTCTTGGACAGCAACAATAGCAAACAAGTGAGAATCACACCCACCTTAGAGTTGAGAAAACGGAGGAAGAATGGAGATATTGAGCGTTGAGGGTGAAAGGAACGACAAAGAACTTGATCTTGGGGGTGAAAAACCTTCCTTGATCTTCAATGGGACTTCCTCTCACTAAAAACCTCTCTTCCTCTCTCTAGAATATCGAAAACAAGAAGATGGAACTAAATGGGAACCGTCTGCATCGTGTTTTAAAATTATGTAACCGCCCCTTCTCGCTCAAGCAAGATTTTAGCTTAAGCGAGATGATCATTTTAGCTTAAGCGAGCCATTTAGCTTGAGCGAGAATGCTCACGAAAATACACCCTTCTCTGGAAGATTCTCGCTTGAGCGAGATGGATCTCGGTCAAGCGAGATATGCAAAGTCTCAAATCCTTATTTTTGCCTCCTAAGCTTTTCCTTATCCATCTACATTCAAATTTAAATTCAAATCTTATAATTAAACATTATCCTAAAACTGATATTACTTTCCTATCTCTACTTCTTGTGATGTCATCATTCCTATTTTGAAATATGATGTTAAATTAAATTGCTAAAACATATCTCATTCCCGAGGTTATCCCAATCGATTATGATATTATTATATTAATATTAATAATATAATAACTACTATATTTATAACAATTAAGGTTAATTGAAACCTTAACAATATGATTTATCTTCTAATAATTTTACTATTATCTTGTTATATTAATAAAAATTATTATATCTTCTAAAAATCCAATCTTATATCTCTCTCTTAGTATCCATATTATCGTATCATTATTATATAATTAATATTATAATATTATTTTATTAATAGTTACTGTTATTATTATAAAAATTTTCTTTTTATAATCAATATTATCGAAATACAGTTATAAGTATTTTTATATTATTATTATTTTTATTATAATTCTAGATTTCTAAATTTTTGGGATGTTACAATTCCACCCACTTAAATAAATTTTGTCCTCAAAATTTATCTTATTATTCTTTTAAACTTAAGCCTATGACACTATATATTGATAACCTATAGCTTTGGGTAGGGTAACACCTTACTATCTTATATCTTTGATAATAATAATTAAAAACCAAATATAAAAAATTCAAAATAAATCATATTTCTCAACTAAATCCATCTAATCATCAGTCAAATTTATCATATCCCATAGATCAATTTCCTATTATAAACCTAAGCTCCATGTCTCCAAGTATAAATTCTAAATATTTTATTAAGATCAAAGGCATATGCAACTACTGAATAATTAATTTTAACACATTCAAGGGTCATAGCCTAAATAACGATTAATGCGTGAGTCTTTGACTCATGATCATATCCTAATTATAAAATTATCTAAACTGTAAAATATCCTTATCGAGATCCACCTAGATCCAATGATCAAATCAACAACTCTTAACTATATATACATAACTACCCAATTTCTAACAAGCTCAAGATTAGATTTTTATCTCTGAACCTTTTAACTATAAACATAAAATTATCATATCCCTATCACCAAAACCATCAAAATAAAGAAATCTCTATCTCTAAAAAGATTAAATCTCTACCCCTTAAATCACACAATATCAAATCTTTATCTTTAAAACTATCAATTAAAAATTAAATCTCTATATCTAACCCATAAAAACAAGCTTAATAGTTTTCATCAAATAAAAGATCACTTAAACTTTGTGCAAAACATTATCCATCTTCCTAGGTTCTAATAATTTATCACCACTCTAGAAAGATTTCTATATTCGAAAGTAATTTAATCTCTTATAATATTTTCCTCATATCCTTCATCAATTGAATACAACTCCAGACCATTATAATATTATCCTAAGATCTAAAGATTCATTTACAGTTCTCCTTTCATCTATTTCCCAGTTTTAATTAGCTGTGAAAATTTGTACACTTAAATTGTTTTTATTTCTAAGGGTTTCTTTCTTTTATTTTCCTGTTAACTAATATAATTCTTATTCAAAATTCTATATTTTACGATAGTACTTATACTATGCTTATTAACTAATAAAATATTTTTTTTCTAAATTTAGACAATTTTATCATTTCAAATAAGTCTGAATAATATAGGGATTATGATAGTAAATTCCTATTATTTAATTATATAACTTTATAAAATTTATCCTTAATTTTCTAGTTTCACATCGTCATTATTTCTATTTTTTAACAATCTTTATTTATCTTCACAATATTTGATAGGGTAAGATATATTTTAAAATACTATGATATCTCTCTAATAATTATCTACCATGTGTTGTCCTAAAATTCCTATTTTCCTCTAACAATCCCTAAAATTGTATAGGGAATAATAGATACTATTTCCTTATGAAAGCATTATTACAATCACAAATGTATATATCAATTCTAGTCACAAGGAGTCTACTATTAACAAATAAAATTAGTCACAATAATCAACATGATCCATAAAAACTAAATAACGTTTATCTTAAAAATATAATTTATACTATCATGAAAAAAATTATTGTTAACATATCACCACACAAATAATATCTAATTTCATCTTAGCTGTGTGTCCTCATTCCTTCCCGACTTTATCTACTTCCAACAAACCTTATCTTATTTCACAAACATTTTTATTCATCTTACAACATCTATTTCATCTTAATTCTCTAATGCTATAAAGTAGTTTATTAGTTGCTATTATCACTACCTTTATCGAAATCTTAGCTATACTTTATAAATTTCTAGCTTCCCCTAAAAATTACACTCATAAGGTAATCTAATCTCAAAATCCCCCAATTTAAGTCTAAATAAATCCTCACATAATTTTTTTAATTATATATAACAAATTTCATCCTTGAAAACATTTTAATTCAAATCTAAATAAGACCTTATCTGGGAATCTAAATTCAAAAGTAAACAATTATATATCTATATATATATATATCCTAATTTACAAAAATCTAAATTCACCATCAACCAAAGCCTTCTCGTTCTTTCAACTCATCCTGTAACTACAAGTAGAATCTAAACTGATATAAATCTAAATTAAGTTGATCATTTAATCCAAATCTAACTAAATCCTAACAAAATTTAAAAATCAAATCATACTCTTAAAACTCAACATCATGAAGATACATATTTTCCATATCGTATAACCTAATGAAATTCTAATCCTCGGTTTCAAATTCAAATTATGCAGATTATTTAAATCTAAATTTAGATAAATCTTAATCCAAGAGATTCAAATTCAGTTAGGTAAATCAAACAATCCATCCTACTCAAGTAAATTATGTCACCAAGGTGCAACTACCAACAACCATCAACATCAACATACACGAACAGGGATTTAAAGAAAGGAAACAAGAATGTGAGATTAAAGGTCCTAATTTAATTCCTCGAATTATCTTTAAGATTACACCTACCCCATGGTAAACAACTTAACTAAGATCTAGTGTTACTCCCTCTTCACTAACAAAACAAAAGAGGAAGGATAAGACAAAAAAACTCAAAATATACTTATACTTAATAGACCAGTGGACAACTTATTTTAGGCACAAGCACAACACTACAAAAAGTAAAAAATACACATCAATTTGACCAAACCTTATTAATGACAATGGAAAACGACCAAAAGGGCAAATCAGACTCATACCTAATGCAACAAACCCTTTCTTTAACCTCCCATGAGTCCCACACTTCCCTTCTAACCTCTACCTGCCACTAAAAAACCCATTCCTAGGTACCTACAATCAACCTCTGCATACAAGACATTCAAACAACGCAAACAAACAGACAGACATGTTACTCAATCATTCGATCAGAAACAAGTATCATGATCAATCAAACAATTAACACCACCAAGGTGTAAACACAAGCAACAATGTTCTCCTCCCCCACTAGGGAGTCTACTCGATATATATCCCCTCCAAGCCTCCCTCTTGTTCTCACGTTCTAAAACCAATTATGCATTCTCTCTCAAATTTATACTTTACCTTTCCTTCTAAATGTGCCTCATGTTCATTAGGAACTAAGGGTGACGTTCTATAAGATTTCTAAGGTGGAAGTCTTACTCTCGGAAATGGACCTATGTCATTCTCCCTTCATCTAACAAGTGGGTGGCTCTAACCTTGTTAGGGAAGTGCCCCAATTCCCTTAACAAGGTATCCTGTTCACGTCACTAACCATAATCCCGTGTACGATGCACCCAATAGAGGGGTGATCAGTCCCTATATTGAGTACGGAATAATGTAGGATCATAGTAAGTCACGGGCAACTAACCTAACCACAGTCCAATTGGATTGAACTGCTCTGATACCAAAATGTAATGTCCTAATTTCTAAATTCAGAAATAATGCCTGTTGGGAGCACTATTTCCAAATCCATGAAATCATTTCGTTCATTTCGCGTATCAATATGTAACACAATCGCTTGAGTAACCCAACAATTACTAAAGCTCCAAACATTACATACATAAATCAAAGAATGCCAATATAAGTTTGCCATCAAGGCTCCAATTCGATACATTAAGGTAACTTTATAAATTCCTAAGAACAACCTAATTAATATCAGTAATGGTTCTAAGCAACGTTAAATACATCAAACATAACCAAATATTAAACTATTATCATCCATGAGTCTTCTACTGCTCATCACTATCCTGTGGAGTATCCTACACATCTGAAATATATTTCCACGGAGTGAGGTGAGACCAATGTCCCAATGAGCGTGACAAGTGTGTGCAGTGTAGGGAGACAACCAAGAACCACCACAAAGATACATATTTATTCAAAGCGTCACAAATAAAAGGCAATTAAACATGATTCATCATCTTTAAATCAATGCTTATGATGCAATGCATGACTGTGAGGTGTTATTACCCGACACCCAGGGTCTTTTCTCTGTAATGTGACTGTGATTGTGATTGAGCGCTCAGCCATGTAACCAAGGACCGCCGTCCAGGGCTACCTATGATTAAGTCTTAAATAATATTTCAATCATAATTCATTCTGTGATTGGGGACCCCATCTCCCTCTTGGCCAGGAGTTCGATGTGGTTACCCCGTCTTTCTTAAATAGATTGTCCGAAGGCCTGTGACAGTTAACGACCCTGTGATAGCCCGGAGGCTCTGTGATGGCTATAAGCCCTGTGATATCTTAACTCATAATTCATGACTGTGATGGCCAAAGGCGATGATTTCATAATAATATGCTCATATTCATAACACTTATAGTTAATCAAATCTTCTACCCTATGGTTTGTAAAAACATCACACTCATCCATCAACGCATTAACATTCCCTAGGTTCATCTAAACACATTCATCATAATTCAGTGAAGGAAGGAGTTAGTAAGATGGGGGATCATGCTTGGACAGCAACAAAAGCAAACAAGAGAGAATCACACCCACCTTAGAGTTGAGAAAATGGAGGAAGAATGGAGATATTGAGCGTTGAGGGTGAAAGGAACGACAGAGAACTTGATCTTGGGGGTGAAAAACCTTCCTTGATCTTCAATGAGACTTCCTCTCACTAAAAACCTCTCTTCCTCTCTCTAGAATATCGAAAACAAGAAGATAAAACTAAATGGGAACCGTCTGCATCGTGTTTTAAAATTATGTAACCCCCCTTCTCGCTCAAGCGAGATTTTAGCTTGAGCGAGATGGTCATTTTAGCTTAAGCGAGCCATTTAGCTTGAGCGAGAATGCTCACCAAAATACACCCTTCTTTGGAAGATTCTCGCTTGAGCGAGATCCTTCTCGCTCAAACGAGATATGCAGAGTCTCAAATCCTTATTTTTGCCTCCTAAGCTTTTCCTTATCCATCTACATTCAAATTTAAATTCAAATCTTATAATTAAACATTATCCTAAAACTGATATTACTTTCCTATCTCTACTTCTTGTAATGTCATCATTCCTATTTTGAAATATGATGTTAAATTAAAATGCTAAAACATATCTCTTTCCCGAGGTTATCCCAATCGATTCTGATATTATTATATTAATATTAATAATATAATAACTACTATATTTATAACAATTAAGGTTAATTGAAACCTTAATAATATGATTTATCTTCTAATAATTTTATTATTATCTTGTTATATTAATAACAATTATTATATCTTCTAAAAATCCAATCTTATATCTCTCTCTTAGTATCCATATTATCGTATCATTATTATATAATTAATATTATAATATTATTTTATTAATAGTTACTGTTATTATTATAAAAATTCGCTTTTTATAACCAATATTATCGAAATACAGTTATAAGTATTTTTATATTATTATTATTATTATTATTATTATTATAATTCTAGATTTCTAAATTTTGGGATGTTACATTTTTACTATTTCATTTGTTAACCATTGAATCGATCTTTCATTTGTTTAGTGTCTCTTAAGCTTGTGGAAATTGGTGGCATTTCAAAGTCCATAACCGGAGAATCTATAGCTCATTCTCTCTATATCAACAAGATATTTTAAATTTATTTACCATTGCTATTTTCATTCGCTTCTCTATTTTTTCTGCTTGGAGCTGCATTGTTGCTGGAAATCACAGAAGATCGAAGCAATGCATTGTTTTTTAAGTGCTAAAAAGCGATAACTAACATTGGTCAGCGGAGAGAGTAATTCATCATTTATCTGTATGTATGGCACGATTCTTCTTCCCGCCAGTTTATTTTCCATGTTGTACATTTTTTTTTAAATTGAAGTATTGTCAATAATTTCAATTAGTTGAACATTGGTTAATTTTGATGAAATGAAGTAGGTAACATTTCCATATTTGAACCCTGGTTGAGAATAAGTGATCTGCAATCAGTGTATCAGTGTTTTACTACAAATTCTGGCAGTTCAGTCAAAAGAGAATTTATCCAGTATAGAATTAATTCTCCATATTGAAGATGCAAATATATCATTGCTCAAATAGCTTAAGAAATAGAAACTATGAAACCTTCATAATTCCAGTTCATAATGTTGTGCTACCTTTCCCTGGATTGGCCATAAGACTTTGCCTACTTTCCTACTTCACTAGTTTTGTGTTTCTGGAAATCATGATGAATATGAACACTGAATTAGAGGACAATGAAAGGAGAGTGATGCCATTGTTCTGTGTTTTTCCCCCTTTATACTTGTATGAAAATTTGCAAATTTCAATTATATAGTTCTATTGAGATTATAGAGACAGTGAAGTTATAAGATTGATTTAACAATTGTTAAGCACTAGAGGGTATAAATTTCAGGACCTATATTACTTAGGAAATCTATTTCACTTTTTTTATAGGAAGTATGTACTTAGCGTATGATGTTTCATTTAGTGTGATAGTTGAGTATAGTATTTAAGTCTTCCTTTTTAGTGATATTAGCAGTAATTATCTTTGCTTGATAACAGAGTTTCCTTTTTAGTGATATTTAGCTAGCTTGCTTATTCTGGACTCACCCGGGCCCCTCTGCCTGGTCGATATACTTCAGTTTTTAAAAATAAAAGACAGCTAGCTTTCTTATCTTTGTAATGCTCAAGTGAAAAGCATAGTTGCCTTATGGCCTCACGTTTCTCTTCAGCTCCTTGTAAGAACTCAATCCTTTGCTTCTCAATTTCTTCCTCTAGTTCCTTACCTCTTGATTTTAATTCTCCAACATGTCTTTGTGCCTCTTCCATTCCCTCAATCAGCTCCACATGTTCCATTTGTAACTTGTTCAGATGCCTCTCCAGGTTTCCAATCTTATCATCTCTTGAATTTATCTCTTCCTTAAGTGAACTAACTTCTGCTTTGAGATTGTCTCTCTCTGATTTTAAAGCATTGAGATCATTGAGTGCCTCCCCCATATTCTCTTCCATATGAGTCTGTTCCCCCAACAATTTGGAAATTTCAGACTTGAGCTTTGCTTTCTCAAAGAAGCTTTTCTGTTCTGCATCAGATAAAGTACCTTTTAAATCCTTGATCTGATGATATTTATCTGCTAGACTAGTTCTCAACCTTGCAATCCTTTCTTGGAGTCTAATCCTATCTCTTTTCTCAGAGTTGAATTTTGTTTTCCATGTATCAATGCCCTTATTAAGGTGAATATCAAAATGCAAAGTTGTCCTTATTTTTCTATACTAACCAAGCGAGTGACAGCTTTGCATTTTAGTAAAATACTAACTTTATATATTAACTGAAAAAGGGAAGCAATAGCTTTGCATTTTGAATATCAACACAAATCCTCCTGAATAGCATTGTGATTCAACTTACTTGTAATTAAATTAATATTTTTTCTAAGAATTCTATTGAAACTGCCAGATGATGGCCATAATTTGGCGAACTGTAATGGACATGCCAACAGTTACCGAAGCTGCTTCACCTGAGCTAAACTAATTTAATCATTGCTTGGTGTTGATTATTTAATTGCAGGTTAGTGTTCACTCTAATCGTAACTTGCTGGCAGTTCCAGTTAGTATCAAACAAAAGCAGATCATGTAGATGCTATGGTGCAAAAGGTATTTTTGATGATTCATTAGGTTAACAATTTTTTTTTGAATCAGCACTCTGATCTAATTTCATTGATTCCAGTTTCTTACAGGAAATTTTACAATTATTTTATTCCATTATGATGCCAATGTGGATGGATGGTGGGATCTTGATTGGAGTAGCAAGGCCATACACACAGCTGCTCAAAACCAGACAAAGTGGTAAGTACAAGACTGATTACTGATGGGTGCTTCTTTTCTGTCAGTAAACCTAAATTGTGATTCATATGTTAATTAAGGGTAGGAGGTCATTTTAGATCTTCTCAGGAAACTAGGAATGAATGGGGCATGTCATGTCTTCATCACAGAAAGGATTTATTGAAACTCAAAATGTCTCTTAGACTCATAATGAGCCAATTAGGCTATGTAAACATCTTTAGAAGTTGAGAGATTATTTTGGCTTTTGTCAATTCATTGAAATCAAGGTCTTTATGCTTTTTCCTTTTTCTTCTTGGGAACTACTTGTCCAAAAAAAAAAAAAAAAAAAGAAACATTCCATAACAATATAATGCCTCATTGAAACTATGTGAATCTTCTAGTTATAAATGAATTGGATAATGTGCCACTGCCTGTTATTTTTCTCAAATTAAATATTAATTCCTGAGTTCTTTAGTGGTTTGCAAAAAGATTTCTAGATCCAGATATAGTTTCTATTTATGATTACATCTTTCTTTGGGATGAAGATTTAGGAGTGGAGTATTTTTCTCCATCAAGGTATGACTGATGGTTTTGTTGATCTTCCTCTACTGGTGATATTTTGACATTTGTCAGATTTTGCTTCTAATGTGAAGGTTACCATTTTATATACCAGTGAGACACCCAAAATGTGGGTGTAAAAATATTATAGTGAATTATATGATATGACTGTTTTTTATCTTTTTAAAATTTAAAACTAAATGGAAATCCACTTGAAAACAATAACATGTTCTTGGGGGAGAAATTTACAAATTTTACTAAGTTATTACAATAATGGTATCTTTGATTTCGATATATACAATGAACGATTTGAAAAGCTTATTGGGAATCGAAAGACTCTAACTTAGTAAAGTTTAGTATTTATATTTTGAATTCGAAATGTAAGGCATCCTGTTATATGTATTAAAAAAGAATACAAGTTTCTGATTAAGTGCCTATTCGAAAAGTATTTTGAATGCGAAGAAGAGGAAAATGAGTTCTATATTAGAAAGTCTGAAGTATAAAGAGATGACGAAATACTTCTTTTATTCATGTACAAATGGTGTTCGAATTACATTACAAATTCGAATTGGAAAATACAAAAGAAATACAAAAAGTACATGAAGTTAAAAGTTATTCTAAATCTTCAGAGAACTTGACTCCTGTGTTCCTGGGTCTTCAGGGAACTTGACTCTGTCGCCCTGTTCTTCATCTGACCCTACCTATCCTTCATTTGACCCTCCTCGTCCTTCTTCTTCTTCTTCTTCCACAAGCTTTGATTGAACCAACAGGGCAAGGGCATTGTGCAGCTATGATCAAATGGCCCTGCGATTCAATTCAAAAGTGAGAAAGATGGGGTGAAGATGAATTGAAATAAAATTTGGCTATTACGTTCAACCCAAGAAAATCCTTATAAAGGATTGAAGAAGCTTATAGCTTTGGTTATTCCGTCAACCTCATCAAAGATGAAATCAAGATAGATCAGGTTGAACGCAATAGCCAAAGGAAGAAACTTTTTCATTTTGAACAGAGAAAGGAATGAAGAAGAATGTCAAAGTCAAGGAGTATTTATACTGATAGGATTGGACGGTGCCATAAATGTGCCTACAAAATGGTCCAATCAGTTTCAAGGTCAAATCCACGTGTGGTCGGTGGTCAAGTTCAACATTGAATTGACCAATTAGGATTTTAAACACGTAAAACTTAAGGGAAATTAATCAGTCAATATTTGGTTAAGTTTCCTGATATAAGTTGATAGTTAATCAAAATCGAAATCTGGTTCAATTTTGAAAGAAGTCCAATAACTTAGAAGAATTCATGAAGACAGAAGCAGTTACTGGAAAGCCATTAAAAAAATATTCAAATTTCAAATGGAGCGGTTATTGGAAGATTGTTCAGAGAGTGTTCAAATTTCAAATGAGCAGTTAGTGAACGTTGCTATCTGAAGACAGGTGTCAAAATCTCAAGCAATCAGTTATTTTTCAAATAGAAGACCGTTGCTGATTTGAACGTGTGACATACTTAGAAATTTGACACGTAATCTAGGCCTGTAAACGTGTCAAAATCTGGTTAAGTGTCTGTTAGGATAGAAGTCTATAAATAGGTCAAAATCTGATGTAATAAAGGTTGGATTTTCATTTACTGAAACTTCTCTGAAACACCCAAACGTCTAATATCGAAAATGACTCAGTGGTTTACTAAGGAGAGTGCCCAGTATGTGTATCCATACCAACTTTCAATTAATGTCATTTAACATTCTGCCATTTTCTTTTCTTTGATACATTTCTGTTCTTTACATTCCTGCAATTTTTCTTTTCTTTGTTATTTTCTGCATTTACTTTTCTGCAAGATTTTCTTTTCTTTTATTTAAATTCTGCAATTTCAATTCCTGCACTTTGTTCTTTAAATCTTCATCTCTTTGAAATTCTGTTTATTCTTCAAAACTGATTTTCGAAGTTATTTTTTTTAGAAAACAAATGATTCAAAACTCTTTTACTCTTTGATTACAATTTCTGAGTAAACCTGATTTTAAAAAGAACCTTTAAAGGATTCAGATTCTAGTCTCATATTGTACTTTCAGAATCAAAAGAGTTTTCGATTTCAATTGAAAATTTTCACAACAAACACATGTTGAAAATAATTTTAAAATTAAATTCCTTAAATAAGGAATGGGTGTAAGAGGTGGCCCTTTGTATAGTCAATTTAAAAGGAGGTATTTCTCCTCTGCTTTAAATCACAACGAAAACCAAGATCAGGGTTTCAGTGATGTTGAGAGAAAGAGATAAGATCTATAGTAGTTTAGATGTTTGAAATTAAATCAGTATTTTACGTCAACTTGTAATTCTACCAAAACAAAACACAACCTGCCTCATCTGCTTATAAGATTGGTGGTTCACTTCATAATTTGTAGTTGTTGCCTCTAATGCATACATGAGTTTGAGTGCTATGATAAAAGGATTCTCATGTTGTTGGTGTATTTGTTTATGTTACATGAGAATGTGATGTTAGCTATTATGAAACTTGGGCCCCAGATATTCAGTAGTAGGTACTGAAATTTGTTAGAGATTAACCTTCTGTCAGATTCAGAACTTTCTATGTACCCACAAGTCTCTATCTTGCAATGTCAAGAAGAAAATTATATTTGAATTTGTATTTAATTCCTTAGAAAACTTCAGGAATGCTACATGTTCGTTTTGTCTGTACGTCATGTATGTAGCTTGCATGTCCTACTTCTTTTTCAAACGTTTTGTTTGTACAATAAGTACATATACTAATTACCAAGGAGAGTTGAAGATAAGGGAGGTGGTTATCTGCAGGGGAATAATTTAACAATGGGGAATTGTTTTAATGTCTGCATAATTTAGTATGTTCATTGGATTCATCTACTTAGTTACATGGTAGCTAATTCTCATGCATCATCCAAACTGAGATGTGTTGTTTACATAAGGAGTTTTTTCATAAAAAAAATATGATTTGTTTTAAATATTATTTTCATTAAATTATATTCTACCTCTCTAAACTCCCTATAACCCTTTTCTTTTTTTATAAATTTAGAGCATATTGTAATTAAAGTTCACAACTCAATTTGTTTTGCTTAATTCACTTGCCATAGATTTGATGTAATGTACTATTTTCTGGGAACAAGTCAATCCGAATATATTCTGAAAACATATATTCTGAATTTTTAGTTTTTATGGCCTTTTAGGGCAATAACCTTCATGCAATCTGGTCTTTTGGAATGGCCTCAATCAGTTTTCTTGTTTGGATGTTTTTCAAGTTGTTAAAAGTAGAAAGAAATAAAAGGAAAATAGACACACTTGATAGCAAATATAAAAAAAAAGTTGAAGTTTAATAGCAGTTTCAGACCACCAATAAAAATGTAAATTTTATTATCAACTTTAGTGGTTGGCATGAATGCCAAAAATGTTGAACATTTCTGGCGGTTTCTGACTACCAGTAATGGTCAAAACAATTTCTAGCGGTCTTGCCAGCAGTCATGGAGAAAACGCCACAAAGCATTTTGTGGCACACGTAATCCTTGCATCCTCCTTAGCTGCCAGAATTGTATTTTGTGGCGGTCTTCCAGAAATGGGAAAATTAACCTCCACTAAAAACAATATTTTTTGTAGTCCATCATCCGATCGGTTTTGATCTTCTTTCAAATCTGATCCAATCTGATCCAATTTAAATTGGATTGGATTGGATTGGTTTTCAGTTTTTAAAAAGACAATAAATATTAAATGAAAATGATAAAATTATGAAATAGTAGTAAACATTTTTTATTGAAAAATATATTTATTAAAACAAATATAAAATGATATAAAAGAATGACATGAGACATTAAAACTAATTTTAAAATAGTTATAAATTGATATATTCATAGAAATATTAATATGATATTAGATAATAGAATTGATACATATAATATTAAAATGGTATTACATAATAGAATTGATACTAACATATTTAGATAATAGAATTGATACTAACATAATATTAACATGATATATATTATATAAATTGATACTCAGGGTGGGTATTCTGACACCAACTTCCTATGAATCTTATCCTCCATAGCACATGATTGATTATATTGAAGCACCAAGATTTCTAATTTCATGATTATATTGAAGGAGTGTTTCATAGCCTAGCAAATGTGTCATCTTATTGCTAGAAGGATGTTTCTTGAGTTCTGTTTCTTGGTTTCTGCATGTCATTAACTTTCACTTTTGTACACATTTTTTAAAATAAATCATACAAAATCACTATTTCATTCTTCATAAATTTTTCCATCCCTATAACGAAGAGCATCCCAAGCTCACCCACAAAAGAATAGAGTTGCTAACTTGCTATGGCTATTATTGCATGCATACATAAAAATATAATTCCCGTTACTATAGGAGAAAGCTGTTGCTTTTGATCCTTTTACTTTCTGTTGTTTATTGGAAAATAAACCCCTCTAATCAATACCAAATAATTCCACAAAATGGTGGATAAGATTCACAAGACCTATAAAGTACAATATCTAAGGCTGATGTGGCATTTTCCTCTGACCATTTTCTTTGTTGTCAAAAGTAAGTCTTCTCATAGTTGTAGAAGAAGTGATAGAGGAAATGTCAAGAGCAGATGTGTAGCTCCATTCAGCTGTCAAAGTTGAGGCAGGAGTGTTTAACTTTTCCCTCTCTTTGTTCTTTTCCTGCATGAGATGATAACAGGAAAATACATGTCCCTGTTGAATTAAAAAAAGAAACATAATCAAATTGTGTTGAATAATGTTCATCTACAAGAAACTAGCATTGGTTAATAAAAGTGCCAAGCAAACTCACATTATGTAAATTTCCCCACGAAGAGATTTCACCTATCTGATGATCCATGGTCTCTCTTGTTAATGCAGAATCAAAAGTTGTCATTAATGTGGCAGCCAAGGCAACAATAGAGGGCCTTGTACCCATCAAATTAACATCTATGCAAAAATTGAAAAAAAAAACAAAAATCACCTTCAAATAGAATCTTGATAACTACCATTTAGATTAACATATCATTATGCATTACCAAAAATTACCTTTTACAATAGCCATAACATGTTCCTTAGCTTTTGAGACTAATGGTTCTGGTCGAGATTCAGGGCAGAACAAGCCAACCAAATAATGCAGGTAATCAAAAGGAGTGATGACTCTCAATTTCCATTCCAAGGTACAGAAAACATCTAACTCCATCTTCTCAATGGATTGTTTGTTAACAAAACCTAGTCCTTCCTCTGTTACATATTGGGATAGAAGTGGTGGTTCACACTCTTCCATCTTTGCTGCTAGAGACAAACATGCCACTGATAACAGATGAATAGGGAAAGACTTGTGTTCCTAGTCATAGAAGAAAAAGTAACGATAAAACAAATTGGGAAGAAACCAAGTGTAACAGAGTTATAAAGGGTTTCAATAAACACTCACATGGACACCTCGCTTTGAAAGATACCGATCTAAATACGTAATTGACAAATAAGCTGTGTGCAGCTTCAATGCAAGTCTTTCCCGAATCTGAATCAAAAGTTAGAATCTTTTTAATTAATGACAAAACCCCAAAAGTGGATAGATAACACAAGTGAACATAATGACAACATTGAAAAGAAAACACTAACTTTTAAGATGTGGTCAATGCCAATGAGACGTGTGTTCTTCACATGGACAAAGCAACCATTGGAGGATGCTAACTCTACTTCAAGCCTAAACAAATTCCCAATTTGCTCCTTCTCATCCTGCTCAGAAATGGGACATGGATTATTCAATGAGTGAATAGTGATGTTGATATTTTCATCCTCATCACTGTGCAACAAAAGGGTGGGATCTTCATCACAGAAAAGGAGAGAGGTGACATCTGAACCATCCATTTTCTTCTGTTTTCAGCTCTTTATCTTTCGACAAAGACACAATGACAAAAATCTAGCAATAACAGCAAAAAGTGGATTCTTCAACCATTTCATATCTAACTGCTAAATACACAGCTATAAAGAGTTAAAGTGTGGGAAGTGGCGCCAAAATAAGGGAAGTTAATTAACTGTAAGAGGATTTTGAGTATGTTTGTAATGTGATAGAAATGTAACGCGTATATTATGGAAAATGTGCAGTGTCATTAGCCATCCAGACATAATCTATAAATTTTAAGATTTTAAATTAATGAGTTTCTATTCTTATACAGATTATGATTTATTTAAATAATTAATTTATATAGAAAATTACTTTTTAAGGAATATTGAAAATTAATATTATAATTTAAAATAATTTATTTTTATTTGAATAAGATAGTTAGATTAAAATTATTTTTTGAGAAAAATTTAATAATAGGACATTAAATATAATATGGTATAATATTAATAGTTTTTTTCGAAATAGGTATAATATTAATAGTTAAACTTATATGCATCGCAAAAAATTGTAAATATTAATGTGAGTGGTGCGGTTTAAGAAGGTAAATGCACAAGATTTTATTCAAATAGAAATTGACAAATTGGATTTTCATGATTTCATAATTTGTTATCTATTTGCATATAATTGTTTAATCAAAATTAATAATTATAATTCATTCTATACTTTTTCCTTTAAATTTACTAAATTTGTTGATAAAAATTTTATTCTCCATATTATTTTAATAGTAAATCCTATTTTAATTAGTTAAAGGAAAACTTTCAATATTTCACTCCTTTTAAAATGAATTAAGTAAATTATACTCTCCTTCCCTTCACTTTGAAAAATTTCACTCTCGCTTGAAAGACTACTATTTTTTATTACTTTGACAGATTAATATAATAACATTTATTTTATTATCTTATAAATAAATCTTTAACGTGAGCTTATAAAAATATTTTACCTTTTCTACAACTCCCAATATCACACGTAGCTAATTTTGAATGCCATTTTATAAACTTTTAAATTTTGGAACACAAAGTGAAATTAAGGAAATTTTTTTACCATGATTGTGAAAACATGAATGGATTGACCGATTTGACTGGTCTGATTGGGAACTAGTCTGGTATCAGGTCCATTCAACAAAAGAAAATAATAAAACTTGGTTACACGACCGCATTGCACCGCTCATGTCGTTCGTCTCACACAGCTGCACCACTCGTGTCGCTCGCCTCACATGACCACACTACTCATTTCGTTTGTCTCACACAATCGCGCAGCTCGTTTCGTTCGTCTCCCACGGACGCGATGTGTGTTTTGCTCATTTATGTCGCTTCTCCCGCATCATCCGTCACCATACACATGCAAGGTTGCACCGCTGTATATTTGCTCGATCATCTAGCCATCCCACGCTTGTAGTTCTGCTGGTGGCTTGACTTCTCACACTCACACACATTCTCTTAAAGATTGTATTTCATTTGCTTTATGAATCTCCTCTATTTATGATTTTTTTTTAGGAATCACTCATGTAGTGTAGCTTCAGAAATGACCAACTAACTGATACATTAGTATATCTTTATTAGTAATTATTAATATTATTTTTTACCAATATGTCTTTTTTAATGTTATTTTTCATTTTCTAATAGATATCCACGTATACTTGTGCATACCCGTAAATATCCATGAATCCATTAAAAATTTGTTTTGAAAGTAATCGTATGAGGTAGATTTTCACCCACATGTTCGGGTAACGGGTACCTACTACCCGTGTCTGCCCTGCCCCATTGACATCCCTAGTGGTGGGCCCCACGTACAGAGTCTTCTCTCAATTTGGGAAAAAAAGTTGTATAACTGCATCCGAAATAGTAAATCGCCACAACACAAATAATCTTAAAAAATACTCTCAACATCAAGCAATTTCATACGTGCCTCACGCACCGTAAGCACTAACTTTGGTAATCAATTACATCATGTTGTAATCAATTATCAAAACAACATTATACAACATAATAGGTCACTAACTTGGTTGGTAATCAATTACAACAAATAGCTAGAAAGAGAAGAGAAAAATTGTAGAATGTGATGAATGATATAATATAGAGAGATAAAAAAAAATTGTATATGCAATATTATAGAGATAATATATTCATACAACAAAAACATACACAAACTTATACAACACACTTTTCTCTCTATCTTCTCTATCACATCACCTATCATATTCCACACTTCTCTTTTTATTTCTCTTTTATCTCTTTATCTCTCTTAGTTGTACATATTGTTTGTTGTACAAATCACACTTCTTAATGTTATATATATATATATATATATATGGATTTATTATTTGAATATTTTATCTCTTTCATTTTGGTCCTAGACTTAAGTTTGGTCCTTTCCGTTATTTAAAAAAAACTGCTCATGCTATCTTAATTTTTTTCTTGGTGGAAAAAAATGTGCTTGAGAGATTACATAAATATTTTTACTTCAAAACAAATTTTATAACCAATACCGTGTTAATGAATGAAAATTGATTCTTGTACATCACTAAAATGGGGTGTAGATAGGAGAATGGAAAAGAAATATAAAAATGGAAAAAAGAATAAGAGAGAAAGTGAAAAATACACTATAAGTGAATAAAAAATAAAATGAAAAATGAGGTAAAGTAATTGTGTGTATAAAAATCTTCTCTATGGATACGATAGCTAATACTACATGAAATTATTTACATATCAAGTGTCCCATGTAATCTTGGCTTTCTAACCTCCTTTCATCCCAAAACAAAATGTCCCATTTTAAATTTTTAATGTACGTTTGTGTTGCCATTGCAAACATATGCACATTCGCATGTGAAAAACATAGAAGCAACAAATAGTTGCTGCTATGAATCTGATCGTAGTTTGAGTGCTCACAACGGTTATTCCAAACACACTTTTGGGAACAAGGATATACAATCAATGTTTTTTTATGTTGCTTTCTTATACCATTAATTCATGCAATTAAACTTAAACTTTTATCTTATGGTATCATCGTCACAGGGATGTGCTTTAGATCATTGCCAGCTCAATGATGCTCTTAGCTCTCCCTCTGCTTTGGGTTTTTAGACTAAAGGAGAAAAATAGGAAAAACTACGTGGAGTTAGACTTATGAACATCTTCACACCTTTGTTTCTAAACAGTGGGGTAAACTCAATGATTAGATATTTAGAAGACTGCATCCTATTTAGAAAGCGACAATAAAGATGAACATAGAATGCATTGAATCTTCTTATCAAAGAGAGTCTAGATGTTATGGCTCTAATGGCATTTCTTAATTCACATAGCCGATAAAATACATAGTGAATTCACTATAAGAAATTTCACTTTCGGTGACGGAAAAAATTTGTCACTAGATGTCAATTATCCATAGGTAAATGTCACATATACATTGACCTACGGACATATGCTCTGTCAATTATGTAAGACGAATAATAATGGAGTTTTACTTGTCACTAGAACCTTTACCTACAATTTATACTTCTATCTACAATTGAGTGTGATTGTAGATGAAAATTATTACATGTTTCTAACCATGGCTTATGATGATGGGTAAAAGCTTTATCTTATAGCCACCACTACTAACTATAGGTAATGGGTAGTAGTAATTTTTTTAACTTCTACCCACGGTCATCATTACAAGATGTTATTAAAAATTAAATTCTCATTAATTTTATTATTTTGAGATTTAGTTAATATAAATTATTAATGAAATATTGATAAAAGTTAAAATGATATTTTCACACTAAAATTATTATCTTAATAAGAATTTGATATTCGTTTTTAAAAAATATTAATTTTAATGAAAATACTAAAAAAAAGCTCATTTTTAATTTAAATAAAGAAAGAATTAATTTAAGTATTTAGTGACCTCCATTATTATGATTAAATGATATTTTACTCGAGATTTATTTTTAACACTAAATTCATTAAAACTAACTTATTTAAAAATAGTTAACAATTAAGGTTAATACAATTTCTAATTGCACCCATAAATGTTTCATCAACATCGATTAATTTTATATGAAATCCAATTAAAATCAATTACTAAAAGATTCATATACTTGAAATATTTTTTTCCATGTACAAGTTCCTACTTTCTATATTCTTGATATCCACAAGTAAAAAATGTAAAGACAACACATATGTATAATGTTCAGATTCAGCCTAACAATGCATTTACAATTGAAAATTGCTAAATTTATTAGCACCTCTAATCTAACCAAATATGTATCATAAAGAAATTGACCAATCTTGCCGCAAGACATGATGTTGTTATCAGTTACAGAACCAAAAAGCTAAGAACTGAAACACAATTAATAACTTATAAGAATTCATCAAAGCTACACACCAATAGAGTCAGGAAGTAACAATGGTTATAAAAAACATTATCATAATTAATCTAGCTTGGTTCAGGACATACATATCATTCTGTAATAGAAGCTACACATCAATATCAAAGCATTATAATAGAAGCTTGGTTCAGGACATAAAAAAGTCGTTTACTCAAGTTTCTAAAATATCAAAGCTACACACCAATAGATCACTTTCTTTGTCATTATAATAGATTCGATAGTTATTCCAAATGAAATATGTCAATGTCACAACACTATCCCATAATAAATGGTCCTTGGCCTTAACCGTATGAAAGAATCATTAATTTGATCATCATAACCTCAGGCACCAAGATTAATTGAATATATAATTTAAGGTTATTGGTTTTAAATTAAAACAGAAAAACCATCATCACACGTATAATTATCAAATAGCTAGTATATGCAAGTACCAAGCATCATCCATCTAGATAAGTAATCAAATTGAAATGGACTTCAAGCGTGTGGAATATTGGAATATTGGAAAGCATTCAGCAAGACAATAAAGTAGTACTTACAAACTGCAATAAAAAGCATTATAAAATCTGCATATATTTGATAAGAAATTGAAATTAACTCTAATTACTCTCACAATTAACTCTAATTTCATCAACCACTTCCAAACATCTAATTGAACCAATATTTGAGAGAGTTCTCTTCTCGCCAATGAAGTTCAGCAGAACTGATCCATCACACCCCTATAGTTTACAATCACAGTAAGACAAGCAGCATATAGAAAAGATAAATATAAACTACTTGTAAAAATTTTTTAACTCCAGTAACTCATGATAATGAACTATACATAATTTATGACACTGGACAATATCTCATGTGGATGATCATAAAAAAGGGTTAAAAAAATAATATTCTCCTCTCACAATCAAGTCTAATTACTCACCAGACACCAGTGGAATCATTTGGAGCACTTGCAACCATGGGTACCTAAGTGAAAAATGTATTTCCTTTGTAAAATATCATATCATTGTTAAATTTCTTGAAAAAGTTGAAATATAACAATTCATACCTCTTTTGCTACAACTTGTAAAATACCACTAATCTGTGGATTTTCTGAAAACTGTGTTTGAGGAACCAAAAGAAGATTTCAAAACAGATACTCTAATTTTTGAAGTCTAATCTCTGCATCAGACCTTTGAGATGAATAATTTGAACTTGGTTGATGTGGAAGAACAAATATGTGAGGCCTGAAATCTCTAAGCCTTATTACAATTAATAAATCTAAGTTAACAATGTTCAATATTTATTCTAAATAAATCGCTAGGCCATCAGAACAATGAAAGAATACTTCCTCTGCCTAGGCCTGTTGTTAGCCATAACTAACTAACTATTTTCTGTTCAATATTAATGATCGCACTATACTAGTTATATTTACAATAATATATATGATATGATATGAATATATATATCTCTCACTCATTCACTCACTCACTCATAATCAAGGGTAAAAGAAAACCATACCTTTCTTTCCACTTTTCATATTTAACATGGTCACCATAATCAAGGAAAACAAAAACAGCCATTCTATCATATAGTTTCTTGCTTTCTCTACAATAATTAGGTACTGGAGGTTACCACAACATTCTACACTAGAGAAGACCTGCTTAGGGTCACTAACGTTTTTGCACACGTCTACTAGAAAGCAAGAATCAACAATATAGCCAATGAATACCAAAAAAATGGAAATTGTTTCAAGATTAACTAGACATTGTTCGGATGCAAATGACCAAAAAGTTAGTCCAAAATAAATTTTATTATAAAACTAAAGTCAATTATAAGTAATAACATATACATGTTGACATGATACAGGTCAAAATTGTATAATCTTGGGCTTAACTTCTCCAACTAACAAAGTTAGATTGGCACATACAAGGTGTAAGATCCTAAGGCTTATATCAAAACCAAATCGAGCTGTATAAATATTCATTGCAATACCACTGTCTGCTGTCCAAAGCAAATTCAGTTGAGAATAGTATTCTCTATTTTGTCAATTCTGTTAGTTCTTGTAGTATTATATTCACTAACTAGAAGGGACGACATAATCAAAACAAGTTGGTATTTTATTTTCCTTGATTTGGTCTAAAAAGTCAAAATATTCTGTAAGGGGTTGTAATGAGGCAATGAACAATTTTGGAAGAATGTAATGCTTCAAAAGATCTAAGCTCTTAAGTATGCATATACTATCAAGAATGTAATGAGGCAATGCAGGGGCGAAGTTACGTTTCTTTTAGAAAAAAATCCAAAACTTTTAAGTATGCATATATTATCAAGAAATGTATACCAGATCCACCTGCTACTATGAGTGCAAGCCCTTGGCCAGATAACTTCAGCCTAAGAAATACCTATAATAATACAAACACAGTCTTAGAAAGAATAATACATTCATGAAGACATAACAGGAAGGCTAACTACTTCCCAATGTCCTTACCAACAGTAAAACTATCTTATTCAAGCAAATACGCCTGAATAATACTTACAAGTACCAAAGGTGTCCATTCTTATGAATGCCCTTTTTTTTAATTTTAATACTACTATAGATTATACTGAATAATTCAGTGCCTATTTTAATACTGTCATTCTTATGAATGCCATAATGTTAATGCATCACATGTTCTATTTTATTCAGTAATCTTGAATAATTACATCGCATCAAAGACAAATTTCTAAGCTTTCAATGGCATTCTCCCAGGCCTCCAATCTTTCATGTGCAACCTACATCTTGGCAACATTAGATCCTTCACTTAGAAGGCTGCTCAAAGATGCTTGCACAGACTGCAATTCATTGAAGTCCCGTGAGTTCTCTTCACATGATGTTATTCCCTTATGCATCAATTTTGTCACCAGCAACCATTTGGTTGCCTTTGACTTTGAAGGTGGCCGAGACAAGAAAGACAAAAGGGATTGGAAGATGGACATGTTCATTGTGATGACCTCCCTAAGTACTCTTATCAAAGTAGCAAGGTCTTGATTTTTTCTTTTTTAGAGGAAGCTCAATGTTTGTGTGCTCTGTTTTTTCCAAGTCCTTGACTGTAACATCCACCGTTATAAAACCATTTTCATGAACAAAATAGGATTAGGAAGATGTTTATAAAAAGGGATTGGAAAAGGGGAAGGAAAACCAAGTTAGAAGCTAGGAAAAGAGAAAATTAAGGTAATTCTGTCTGGAAATTTCGCCCAGGCTCGCTTAAGCGCGCCTGAGCGAGAGGACCAGACGGAAAGTGGGATTTCTGTTTTGGAAATTTCGCCCAGGCTCGTTTGAGCGCGACTGGGCGAGGGCATCAGTAAAAAAGGGTAGAAATCTGCTCTAATCTTCTCGCTCAGGCTCCCTTGGGCGAGACTAAGCGAGGAAGCAAAGTCAGAATGAGGGGTTTCTAGATGGAAATTTCGCTCAGCTGCGCCCAGGCTCGGTTGAGCGAGTGGGGCACGCTCGCCCAGTCTTGCTTAAGCGCGCGATTCTGGTTCTTTTAAAAACATTAACGCTAGGGTTCTTTTTATTTTCTTCTTCCTCCCACACCTTTTTAGAGTGAGAAAGAGAGATTCTAGAGAGAGAAGGCGGCCATTAGAGCTCGAAGAAGGATCCCAAAGTCAAGAGCTTCATCTTCGAGTCTTCCCCAACCTTCCTTCTCTTCCATTTTAACTCCCTCGTGGTAAGTATAGCTCACACACTCTCACTTCATAATGTAACCTCTCCTTCATGAGCCCTATTTCCTTCCTCCCTTTCTTTATACTTGTGTAAGGTTGTTTATTGTGGAGTGTTTGACTATTTGCATTTTGTCGGTGTTATGGATTAGTGATACATGAGGGGGATTCTCCCTAAGCTAGGGTTTCATTCTTACTAGAGATTTATTACTCTTATTGTCGCATTCATGGAATATGTGTTGGTTTGAGCATTTCATTCATGGCCTTTGTCCCAGTTAATAACTAGGAAATGAATTTGGTTTCGGCCCCAGTAAAAATGGCTTCGGCCCCAGTTCACCCAAATTAAATAAGATTGGACTTCGGTCCCCAGTTAAAACACGGGTTTCGGCCCCCAGTTAATTGGCGGTGTTATGCCCAATGAAGACGTTCCTTGTAGTCTTAGCTCAGGTCTAGCCCCAGTCTAGTGATAAGACCCCGTCTGCCGGGTAATGCAGGTCATGCATTTTCATGTTCATGTTTGAGCTGGGATATCACGCTATGAATGGTTTCCTTTCCCTGTTGCATTCATTTGCCTGTTATACCCACACTGTATGTTGCATAGTTATATTCACTGAGACACTCGTCTCACCACATGTTTTGTGGTTACGTTTTAGATGCACAGGTACCTCCCCGTTCAGGGCAGTGAGCTTGGAGGCGGGCAGAAGTTTAGTCTTTTGATATTTATTTTGAGAAAAAGGGATTTGAAATGTATTTGTTGATATTATCCCTTTATTGTTGGATAGTTATTCTTTTGTAAGGATATGATTATACATGTGGCTCCCTTGGGTCTTTTGTTAGGGCACATGTATGAGGTTATCCTTAACTGAATATTGTATCTAGACTGAGTTGTAGCCATGATGGCACTTTTATCGTTATACATTTCATTTTGATGTTGTTTCATATATTATTTAAGTGAGAGTTGGTAGCTTGAATGATGTATGGCTTATGTTATCCGGTATCTAAATGGCGTGAAATAATTTCAGAAATTCGGGATTTGGTTTCCAACGGACTAAATCCTCGGATTAGAAATTAGGATGTTACATTGACTCTATCTTTATATAACAACCATTCATGAATGATTGATCATTAGTATAGGGAAATAAAATAAGCATCTAGCACAGTTCGCCTCTCTCAATCAATGTGTAGAGCATGTGGTACCCCCATGGATTTCCCTTTAAATAAGGTAAGCTTGTCACATGTCTGCCAAACATTGTGATATTACATGTGATATTTTGCAAGACTCACTCAATGGAATGGCAGTGAAATAAAATGTTCATGAGTGGCATGTCTTCCTAGTGTTGGAAATCATATAACCTCATTAGTCATCGACCAGTTTGCCTCCTCTGCTGCCACATTATTCTCATCCTTTCAAATAAAAAAATTGATGCTGCTTATTGTTTCTGTAATGTCAACTGGATTGTTTCCATATGAAGGAGCTGGGGCTACAAAACGAATTAATAATGTTGTTTCTGCAAGGCTGTGATCCAGATCTTACGATGTGGAAAATGTAAAGTATATATATAAGTTCACTACAATACAAAGGACAAAATCATGAGCAATTAGTTGCATTAGATTAGTTAGGTGTTGAAAGGAAAGGAAGTGACTATTATCAGCCATAGATGAATAGGGGAGGTTGAATTAACTTGGGATGATTGCAAAAGAATGGAGTTTACTCATTGTGTATGTGTCAAATATCTCTGATAAAAACTAAAAAACAAAGTCTAAAACCCCAAACACAAAATGGAGATAAGTAGAGGAATATAAAGACATACATGCTAAATGCAATCATGAATGGAGATAATGAAAATCAAGCCATTAATTAACAAAATCTTGGTAGAGGAATTAATTTTCCAAAACTGCCAAATCCTGGTTTGACTAGCAATAGTACATGCTTTGTTTTCCAGAATTGCTTGATTAATGGCATAGAGGATTACATGGCTTTGTATCATAGCAAGCCTCAAGTGCACAAGAACTACTTGGTATTTATCGTTATTGTTTATCACTACTTATTTTCATTATCGTTTATCACTGAAAAATACTAAGTAGTGGAATAACAAGACAAACATGCTAAATGCAATCATGAATGGAAATAATAAAAAAATGAGAAAATGAGAAAAACAGTGGCCATCAAAGTTGCAAATTCGGAATCCAGATAAGGTCTCAGTGAATTCCATAACGAGATAGATTATACTCAGAAATCAAAATGAATATACAATACCATAACTCGAAATTAATAGAAGAATAGAAACTCACATTCAATGCACACAAATGCTTTAGATCTATCGAAGAGAGTGAACTGGAGACTATCGAAGAGAATGAATTGGAGTTTGTTAGGAATTAAAATGTAAAGAGGGATCTCATGGTCATTGTACAGTAGGGTAGAAGAGTCATTTACTAATAACTGAATTCTGTTACAGGGTCTCACTAGTATAAAGGAGAGACTAGTATACTCATTGAGGTGTTCAGCTTGTTAATAATAATTCGCTTCTCCTTATTCTCTATTTTCTCCCTTTTACGTGTTTCTGTACGTATCAACTGGTATCAAAGCGTCGATCTTCGGCGCCTGGTTGGGTTTGACGCAATGGCAGAGGCTACTCGGCACCAAGCGGCGGTGCGTGAAGCAGAAGAAAGAATAATGGCTGCTGTTAATCCAAGATTTGAAGCTATGGAGCATCAAATGGATGATTTACAGGAATTGGTTCGGGGTTTGGGAATGCAAATCTCTGAATTGGGGCAAAATCAAAACCAAGTATGGCGCAAGTGGAGAACACAACGTCTCCACCAGGTTCACGAAACTGGAGTTTCCAAGATTCACTCGAGAAGACGTGAATGGCTAGATTTCCAAATGTGAAAGATTCTTTGCATTGGATGACACACCGGAAGGAAATAAGGTAACGCTAGCTAGTATAGCCATGGATGAGGTATCTTACCAATGGTTCCAAGGTCTTGAAAGGAGTTTCAGTGGCAGAATAACTTGGAGATTGTTGGTGGACGCCATGAAGGTTCGATTTGGGGCAGTCTACGAGGATCCTATGGAAGAATTGGTGCAGTTAAGACAAACTGGATCTTTGAGTGAATATCAAGAAGCTTTTGATGGGTTAGTGTGCAAGGTGGATTTAAATGAGACGCAAAAGCTTAGTTGCTATGTAGCTGGACTGAAACCAGAGGTAGCTGTAGGGGTGAAACTATTTGCCCCACGATCCTTGTTGGAGGCCACCAGGTTGGCTAAACTACAAGAAAGAAATGTATTCTTGTTGCAGAATCGGGGAAACCAATTGCCTAGAGCGGGTAGTGGTAAATGGAATGGATCCAAGATTCCTTCCTTTTGGGCTCCACAAGATAGGAAAACAGAGGGGAGTGGAAGAAAGGAGGAAATGGCAGCTAAGATATCTACTAACAGTAATAATCAAAAGGGCATTCTAGGCAAACCCAACCTCAAGGTGCAGCAAAGATTGTCAGCCAAGGAGTTAGATGAGCATAGGCAGAAAGGATTATGCTACTTTTGCCATGAAAAATTTGGACCTAGGCATGATTGCCCTCAGAGGAAGAAAATGCATGTGTTTTTTATGGAAACTGAAGAGGAAGGAGAAGTAATTGCAGAAGAAGATGTGATTGAAGAGAAAGAGGTCAGCGTTGAAGGAGAAGATCTAGTAGTATCAATGAATGCTATACATGGGGAAGCTAGATATCCCACTTTGAGAATCACCGGATGGTTGGGCAAAAGGAGAATACACATTCTGGTAGATACAGGCAGCAGTCATAACTTTGTAGATCCATCATTGTTGAAGGAAGGCATTGGGTCTGTTCGAAAGATTAAGCCAGTTCGTGTTACAGCAGCTAATGGGGGTCAAATACCAGCTGACAAGGTATGGGAAGGCATTAAATGGAAAATGCAAGGCCATTGGTTTCAAACTGATGCTACAATCATTCCTTTGATTAGTTGTGACTTGATCTTGGGCATGCAATGGATGAGGGGGTTTGGGAAGATCGAACTAGATCCCATTAGTCTAGAAATCGAGTTTAAAAGGGGAGATCAGAACATTAAATTGGTAGCTATGAAAGAACCCAACAATAAGGTGGTGTCCGAGATAAAGTTGAACAAAATTCTAGTAGAAGAAGAATCAAGTTGTATGGTGCAAATCGTCCCCTATTCGACTGAGAGGATTTGTTGTGCTCTTAGCGGAGAGTTGACCACAATTGCTCATGAGCAGTTGCAAGCATTACTACAGGAGTTTTGTGATGTCTTTTCGGAACCTAAACAATTACCCCCTCATAGGGGTCTACATGACCAAAAAATCATTTTGAAGGAGGGATCAAATCCGGTGAGTACCAGGCCTTATCAATATCCTCCTGCACAAAAGGATGTCATAGAAAAAATGGTGCGAGACTTGTTGGATTCCGGATTTATCCAGCCCAGTTCATCTCCTTTTGCAGCTCCTGTAGTTCTTGTAAAGAAAAAGGATGGTAGTTGGCGTATGTGTGTTGACTATAGGGGCCTTAACAAGAGCACGGTGAGGAGTAACTTTCCCATACCACTTGTGGAGGACTTATTTGATGAATTAAGCCACGCCAGTATTTACACTAAACTGGACTTGAGATCGGGGTACAATCAAATTCGGATGAGGAGGGAAGACATAGAAAAGACCGCCTTTCAAACACACTCAGGTCAGTATGAATTCATTGTGATGCCCTTTGGTTTGACAAATGCCCCATCTACTTTTCAAGGAGCTATGAATGCCATTTTTTCAAAACAACTTAGGAAGTCAGTGCTTGTATTTTTTGATGATATATTGGTTTATAGCACTGAGGAAAAACAACATCTAGAGCATCTGAGAGAAGTGTTGATGATACTTAGGCATCACCAATATTATGTTAAACAATCTAAATGTGTTTTCATGATGAGGAAAGTAGAATACCTAGGACATATCATATCTGTAGAGGGAGTTTCCACTGATCCAGCAAAGGTAGAAGCTGTCAAAGCTTGGCCAGTACCTCAGAATGTGAAGCAACTTCGAAGCTTTTTGGGGCTTGCCGGCTACTACAGACGATTCATTAGAGGATATAGCATGATAGCTAGCCCCTTGACATATTTGTTAAAAAGGAAGCTTTTACATGGAATCAATTAGCTGGGGAGGCATTTGCAAATTTGAAAGAGGCTCTCATGAACGCACCTGTCCTTGCCCTTCCGAAGCTGGAGAAATCATTTGAAGTTGAAACTGATGCATCCAATACTGGTATAGGGGCAGTGCCCATGCAAGAGAGGCATCCTATTGAATTTATTAGCAAGGTTTTGTCCCCCAGAAATAGGCTTTTGTCAGTATATGATAAGGAGCTCTTGGCCTTGGTACATGCAGTTAGGAAGTGGCACCAGTACCTTTCTATTCAGCCTTTTACTATCCTCACAGACCAACAGAGTTTGAAACACTTGCTAGAACAACGCTTATCTACACCAGCTCAATATACATGGGTTACAAAACTCATGGGACTGACGTATGATATCAAATACAAGAAGGGCAGAGAGAACGTAGCAGCAGATGCCTTATCTAGAGCTTCTCATGGGCAGATTTTACAGATGTCAGTGTCGACAGTATCAACGGAGTTGTGGCAAGAAATACAAGTTGCTTATGCAGCAGATGCATCTATGCATCAACTCAAGCAGCAAATTATCAATGATCCCGATACACACCCGAAGTATAAAATCGCTGAAGGAGTTGTTTTGAGAAAGAATAGGGTGGTGATACCTAAGAATGAGGGGCTGCGTGACATTATTTTACAGTGGTTACATTCATCCCATGTAGGAGGCCATTCAGGGGTTCGAGCTACTAAAAAGTGAATTAAGCAGTTATTTTATTGGAAAGGGATGCTCAATGACATCAAACAGTTCATTCAATCATGTGAAACTTGTCTCAGATGCAAATATGAAACAGTGGCAGCACCGGGTACCCTACAACCATTGCCAATTCCGGAAGGTGTGTGGCAAAGCATAGCTATGGACTTTATTCAAGGTCTTCCAAAATCAGGTGGCAAGGATACCATTTGGGTGATTGTTGATAGATTGAGTAAATATGCCCATTTTATTCCCCTAGCTCATCCTTTTACTGCCTCTCAACTAGCTCAAGTTTTTATGAATCAGGTATTCAAGTTACATGGTGCACCAGCTAATATAGTCAGTGATAGAGACCCAATATTTACCAGCAAGTTCTGGTCTGCCTTTCTCCAACAGTTAGGGGTATCCCAAAGCCTCTCGTCCTCTTATCATCCACAATCAAATGGCCAAAGTGAGGTCCTCAACAGGTGCCTTGAACAGTTCCTGTGATGCATGGTTTGGGATTCTCCACAAGATTGGCTAAAGTGGTTATCATCTGCAGAATGGTGGTATAATACAACATTTCACACTGCAACAGGACACACCCCTTATGAGATCCTTTATGGTCAACCACCTCCTATCCACTTGCCTTACATTCCCCAAGAGTGCTTAGTGGATGCAGTCGATCGTTCCTTTATAGCTAGAGAACTTATGCTTCAGAAAATCAAAATTCATTTGAAGAAGGGCACCCACAGAATGAAGCAACAAGCTGACAAGCACAGATCAGAACGAAAATTTAAGATTGGTGATTGGGTACTGTTGAAGCTTCAACCATATAGACAACATTCAGCCCATTTAAGGAGAGCTGAAAAGTTGGCCCCTCGATACTTCGGCCCTTATCAAATTCTACACAGAGTGGGACAGGTTGCTTATACATTGAAGTTACCGGACCATTGTAAAATTCATCCTACCTTTCATGTTTCTTTACTCAAACCTTGCAAGAACCCGGACATCCCTTTACGACAACTCCCAAATGAATGGGGTCATTTGAACACGCCAAGGAAACCTTTGAAAATTTTGGACCGAAGAATAGTTCAAAGATATAACCGAGCTGTCACTCAAGTGCTGAACCAGTGGCATGGGGAGTAAGAAGAGGAAGCAACTTGGGAGACTTGGTTTCACATCCAGCAGAAATACCCCGACTTTGCTGCAGCTCAACACCCTTGAGGACAACGGTGCATTCGATGGGGAAGGTATTGTTAGGAATTAAAATGTAAAGAGAGATCTCATGGTCATTGTACAGTAGGGTAGAAGAGTCATTTACTAATAACTGAATTCTGTTACAGGGTCTCACTAGTATAAAGGAGAGACTAGTATACTCATTGAGGTGTTCAGCTTGTTAATAATAATTCTCTTCTCCTTATTCTCTATTTTCTCCCTTTTACGTGTTTCTGTACGTATCAGAGTTGAATCAAACAAGCAAAAGCTTCAGATCTGCAAATGAAACCAGATCTAGATGAATTCACCATTGTTTCAGATCTTCAAAAGCTTCAAATCTACAAATCAAAATCTTACAGAGAGAATGATACGTGATAGAGAATGAGAATCAATGATGAGAGAATGAATCGAACAATGAACAATGAGAGAAAATCAGTGATCGAGAATGAGAGAGAATCGCTGATTGAGAATGAGCGGTGAGTAAAGTTAGAAGGTAAAAAATTAACTCAAAAAATCTTCTAAGTTTTTCATTTAAGTGCGAGACAATTTTTTAGCTGTGGGGTAAAGGTATTAATTGAACAAACAGTGACAAAAAAATAAAATAGCATAGGAAAAGTTTTGAAGTTTCACCAATTAATACATAATTGGTGGGTAAAAATACTCTTTAATGATGAAAAGTAAGTCATCAGTAAAAATGACCGTAGCCATATGGCTTTTTTTTGTAGTGATTTGCCAACAATAGAGTACTAGCATCTCATGTTGCAAATACATGAAAACTATTTAATCCAATCAATAATTTAAAGCAGATAATAGCAATTCAGTTCAACCCCTTTAAATTAAATATCATAAAGGTTGATCAATTCTCTGAAAAGGGAATTTTTTCCCATGTTGGTGACACATAGAATTGCATTTTGAAACCGCTAGAGTCCCACCTTACCTAAAGATAAGGCCATAAGTTTTGGACGATCCTTACCCTACTAGCTAGTTTTTGGGATTGAGTTAGACCCGATCCAAAATCTAAAATGATATCAGAGCCTATCCTAGATGTTTGTTGTTATTGGGTTGTCACCTGTATATATGCGTTTTGGGTGTGTTAGAGTCTCACATTACCTAGAGATAAGGCCAAATTATAATATATAAGTCTTGGACTTGGACAATCCTTACCCTATAATCTAACGTTTGGGTTTGAGAGAAACTTCCATGTTGCAAAATAATTCCTTTGTGGCTATAAGATTTGATCCCTACATAGGAGAAAAGGGACTGTAGTTTATGAGGGGCCACAAGTCCACAACTAGAAGCTAAGAACATATAGCACTTGTGCATATAATGGCCAGGGTAGAGGGGTGTCTTCACATGTGAAAGACTGGACCCCTAATATGGCAGCATCAAAGAATTTATATAAGAGTACCTAAGAAAACGATATTTTATAAAAGATAGGTAGAGGGGGAAGAAGACTTTCCCTGTTTATCCGAAGTTACCATCCATTCATACTATAATATAGCAGTATTGCTATAATACTGTGTAAGATGTCGCTATAGCATATGATATTATTATTAATCACACAACCGATGCATGCAGAATGGGAAAATCATTGTTCCAATACCATACTGCTTTTACTCAATCGCATTGTGTCATTGAAAGGCCTGGCATGGATACATTAATTCACACAGAGAACAATGACACAGCTCAATTTTTGGTATATATGTATCATGTGTTTGTGAGATTTTTCCAGAGGGATTATAATTATAACTAGAATGATTCTAGATCCTTTTAATTAAATTCTCCTAATAATTTCTTAGTTAGTAGTATTAAATAAAAACTATCTAATGTTTTCTATATTCTCAAGATAATAACGGCATTTATTTGTTCATTTATTATGTTCTTTATTACTATGTATATAAGAGTTATAAAAGAATAATTTTGATCCTAGAATATTTATATGATTGTTAAAACATGTGACATGCTTGTTCAAATCCTTCATTTACATAACTTGCTACTCATAGCTAGATAATTATTTTCTTCAGTAAATATAAGTGCTTGTTTGTTTTGTTTCCCCTGCCCCTTGTTTTATGCATGCTTGAAAGTAACAACTGGTGGGGATCAAGAAACTGAAGTTCTAGTGTCAAATACAAGTGGCAATTCTTGTAGCTAGTGAGAGCAATGGCATATCATAATCTGTCCCCTCCTTCTACTAACATAGTATTTGACTAAAAACCACTCAGCTTTAGTACTTTTTCTTTCTGAGCCATGTATATATGTAGATGACATGATTAACCGTCCCTATCACTCTGTTGTACTATAATTAACGGTTTCCAGAAATGAAAGACCTGTTTCTTATTTATTGCAGTCTGTTTCCTTTAATTTCCACCTATATTTTCGCACCAGGTATATATGTATCAATATCATTATATAATGTTTCTCATCTTCGTTTGGCGTGGTCGCGTGTTTTCAGATTTTTTATTTTTAAAAATTTTCAATTCAATTTTTACAATTCAAAATAAAAAATTGAAAACCACTTTTTATGGTTTTTAAAATGTTTGTTTTTAAAACCACAAAAACAAGTTTTTAATTTTTGATTTTGAGTTAGAAAACTTGATTGAAAATTTTTAAAAACAAAAAATTGATAACTCACAACCACCCCGAACGGCCCATAGTTCCAGAATTTCTGAATTCTTTTAGAACTATTTACTTGACTTATGGGAAGCTGCTAGTAATTAATTGTTGTTTCTAACAGAGATGGGACGGCCCCAAGCATAGAACACATGGATTGAATTTCTGTTTCATATAACACATGTGTTTATAATTTAAGCAATGAGAATGAGCAATCATAGCTAAGACTTAAGAGGTAGAGTGTGCATAAATGAATGTATGATGTTGATCATCAGAACGGATTTTTCTCTAGCTAGCTTTGATAGCATCTGTTTGGTTCTCATATTATTGTCCTTTTCAAGAGTAGGCAAAACATGATTTGCTGAGCTCTCTACCACTTTGATTACTGGTCATTTTTCTAGTGGAAACTAGTCTACGTAATAAATTTTAAGAATTTTTTATTAATTTAAAGGTTCAGGATATGCTCAATGCTGCATGTGTTGTTCTAATTAACTTCACTTCCTGGTCATTCCTTCTGATTTAATAAGCAGTAGTGCCTCTCATTTGATGGGTGTAAGCAAATATCACTATAGGGTCCATCAATTTCGTGGAATACAAATCCTTCATTACAATACCAATTACCCAATTTCAAGTTATTTCCCCTCCCTAAAATCAGAACATACATAAAGGAATTGCTGCAAAACTGCTACTTATTATTAATAATTGATTCAAAAATACATATAAAAAAACATTCTACCATATGATAATGTGTGGGACTCTGATCTAATAAAACCTATCTTAAGTACATATGAGTTCAATTAGAAGAATTAGAAAAAACAAAAAAATATGTGTCTTGCACTAATGCACTCCCCATATAAAAACTCATTTCAGCTGCTTATGAAGTTGAGTGTAAAGAATGGTACAAATCCCATCAACAGCTTGCTCTGTCTACTACCATCCCTGTAAGTGTTTGATCAATCTCAGTGAAAGCTGTCATTCTTCACTATTACTTGTGAAATGGGATTTTCTTGGTATTGGTAGAAATCCTGTTGAAGTTTATACCTAAAGGCATTTACTTTCATTGTTATCCTGAGAGACTATTATTTCTTTCATATTCACAAATCACAATACTATGGGGATAAGCTTTCCTCATCTGAACTTCTATTTTGTCTTGCATGGTACCTGTTGAGAACAGGTAAGGATGCACTTGCTGCTATTCTGAAGGATCTGGTTGAACCAATCACAGTTCTATCCTGCATCCTTCCCACTTCTTTGCAGACTTGATCCAAAATATTTAGAAAGTCTCTTACAATCATGAAAATTCTGAAAGGGTGTGCTTCTTCCTTAGCTGTATCCCCATGAAAGTATTCTGTAACATCTTTCACAAGGAATAAGGCCCTTCTCTCATCAGCCTTGATCCCAATAATCTTCTCTTCAGCTTCTTTTAGAAATAGCTTTGTAGAGTTAAAGAAGTTTCCTTGCATATCTGGTTTTTCATATTGCAAAACCAATGTCACTTTATCAAGCCCCGTTTCAAGCTTTGAGACGTAGCTGCTTAAGACATCTGAATCCATTCCTGCTGCCTTTTTGACATTACCAAGGTCTCGACTCAGTCCAGCCACAACCTGCAGTCCTTTCTTTCTGAATTCATCCTCATTGAATTGAGAATTTGTTTGGTTTTGAACATTCTCATTTGTAGAATCACCTCCTATACCTTCAGATCTAATGATCTCTTGGACCACAAAGTGGAGCAATGTGGTCTTTCCATCTGTTCCCTTTATATCTACAAGTTTCAGGAGTGTCTCCAGTTTGAATGATTTAGCATCACCACGATTGGTGCCATCATTCATTCTGTTTCCTGTCCTGAGAACAGCTTCAAGGAGTTTGAGGAATAGCCTGCTGTTCTTCAATTCCTCACTTGCTGCCTAACAGATATTAACAGATGATTGATTAGTTTATCAAGAGGAAGAAGAAAATGTAATTAAAACAAGACAATCAAAGATAACCAAGGGATTGATATAAGCTAGCCACACCTCCAAGGTCTGAAAGGATTTCCTGAGGTAGTTAACTTCTGCTTCAAAATTAGCTCTATACAGCATGGCTTCAACTCTTTTAAAAGCTAAAGGAATATCAAGCACTGATTTAAGAAATCTTTCTGCAGGCCCAAGTTTTGAAAGGTCACCATCATAATTTTTTAGTTTTATCTCTTCCTCCTTTGTTGGAGCCATCTTTACCAGAGTTTCCAATAGCTCAGCACCCAAACCTTCAGGATTCCCTGTGTCATCCAAAAAGCAATACCACAAATGATGCTTACAAAGTGAAAAGTGAAAACACTGGTTATAGTTTAGTAATTAGTTCAAGGTAAAAACAAACAACCTGTGTCCGGGGAACAACCTAAGATATCAGTTGATGTAAATACCTATATAAGATAATTCACATATTTTATAGATTTATTACTTATTTAAAGTAATATAAACTGGAACCTGAAAGTCAAATATGATGGCAAAGCTCATTATGTATGAGACTCTTTCAGACATTATTGTCTCTTCTGATTTTGCTATTGAGTTACACCTAACTGTGTCGTTTGAGGTGGAGGTACAAAGGTAATAAAATATGGCTCCTCTTTTAGAAGATTAGTAAACAGTAAATCTATCTACTATTATGCAAGTTAGGTGGTCTGCTGAAACAGAAAGGATAAAGGAACAGCAAGAGAGAGATTAAAAAGGAAAAACATATACTTGTGGAATAAAAGACAGAATATATTTGGGTTATAGGACTGGAGCAAAAATAGTAAAATGATCTGTCTTTATCATGTGACAATCATGAGTCATAAACAGGGGTGCACTGCTTTTAGAGGAAGCTTGACCGTTACAGCTAAAAAGGTAAAGCTAGGTGGTTGATGAGGATTGTTACTGTAATAGGCTGCTGGCCCATTATGATGTGAAGGGAAGTATCAAGTTTAATAACAATAATTGCTCAGAAAAAAGAAGAAGAAAAATAGAGAGTTTAATAATGTTGGAAGTGAAGAAAGAACCAGCGTGATCAACTGATCATAACATGATGGATGTTTGGTCATTGTTCAAAACGTCTAAAGAATGTTAATCACCAGACCGTGCTATGTTGTATGTGCTACTGTGCTAGATTTGAATCTTATATGAAATTTTGAAATTGGCACCTATAACAGTTTTTCATATCCCCTAGAACAACCTAATAATAGGTGCGGCTTAGACATTTTCATAGTTGAATTTAGATGTAATCATGATAGCTTTGTTCTTAAGTAAGCCATGCACTCTATTTTAAAATGATTCATTATGTTTAATTTGTTGGCTTAAGCTTCTTTGGGTAAAATACATGCCCTTCTGAAGGCGATATTTTTACATGTTTTAGAAGAAGTATTTTGAAGGCGATATAAAACAATATAACAAAATTAATTTATTAACACACACATGTGACCAAGGGCATTTGGTTGGATGTTTCTGCCAATGTGCACATGAACCCGTGAATCAACAAAAGTTGAGAAATGCAACAAAACAATATCCTCTTTCAAGTTTTCTCCTCTGTGGTGCAATTAAAATCTAAAGTCTGATTAATATCCAGAAATAGGAAAGAATGAACAAATCAATTACTTACCATCTAAAAGAGCTTCAGACACCTCATCTCTTGTCACATTCAGTGCCCTGAGTAGTATAGCTATGTTTTGTGATTTCTTGGGATCTAACACCCTATTCTCCTGTTCAACTGGAGGGAAAACTGGTTTTCTAGTAACAGTTGTCTCTTTAGGGGCAGAATTTGCAGAGTTGCAGCCAACAGGGTCTCCATCATGTCCTCATTTAACCTGCACATACCATAAACAAATATTAAAATTTTCACAGTCCTAACTATCACTACTAACTACTAAAAATAGCCCAAACTCAGAACCAGGATCAAAATATAGTAATAGCTGATATTAGTTAACTTACTGAAAGGAGCTTGATTTTAACTGGTCCCACACAGTGGCACGGTCTGAGGTAGCACGCACTTTATCCCAATGCAGAGCCTTCAACTTGGGTTTCCCTCCATCCATTTCATCACCTTCCTCTGAACCTTTACTCACACTGTTAACAGAAGCTGCTTCTTCATTGGAGACAAAGATTGTTGCTGTTTCTGATTTCTTGACACAGAGGAAGACGATACCCTAATCGCCGGAGACCAATCCTTTCTCGGCGGAGGAGGAGGAGGCGGAGGTGGAGGTGGAGCTCTGGACACGTTTGAATGAAGACTCTTCAAATTCGGTGCTGGGGGAGGCGATGAAAATTTCGGCCTTCTGGAGGCACCGCCGTCCGCCGCCGCCTGCGGCGGCAGAGCATAACTCTTTATAGAGGGAATGATGGCTGGCCTTACATCCGGCGACGGACCAGAAAACCTAGATTTCGGAGAGGTTCTCTTCGAGAAAGGAACCACCGGAGCTACGGCGACCGGCGCGGCGGGGGCTACCGTTAGCCAGAGAACTGTGACGCGAAACCGGCGTGTAATAGCTGTCATCGTGGCTGAGCGACGAGCCATGCGGCGAATGAAACGCCGTTTCTCGGCTTTCCTCGTCGGAGGAAGACGACGTTTGACGCCGCCGGCGTCGAGCGGATCTCGTCGGGGGGGCCTGCTGTAGTGCGGCAACGGCTGCAACTCAGGGCTTGGCCGGTAAAGATGATCGGAACTGAGCTTAACGGAATTGAGCTTACGATAAGGTGAGTGATTTGGTTCGCTCACCGACGTTCTTGTGGGCTCCACCGTCCCAATGTAGAGGAAGCTTGAAGGTGGAGGTGGGGGCCCTTGGCGAATCTTCTAGAACTCTCCTCCGAGAAGAATTCCCACCACCGACGAGTTTTTGTGTCCCTGTGGCAGAATTCTGCTTAGTTCTGTGTTTGTACAAGAAGAACGCGAGTGCGAAGAACATTCCCAGCGTCGCAATTGCCACGGACAACCCGCAATTGCCACATTCTTCGTCGGCTTAGTGGGTTTCGTCGCCGTCGGGTTAGCGATTGTGGCTGAAGGCGGTGGTTGGCTCTGCTCCGGTGGCGGCGGCCCTGATGGATACTCGTTGAAGAAAGGAATGTCGGGGGATGAAGGGGGTTGCCGGCGGTGGCGGAGGGGTTACCGGCGGCGGAGCGGAACCCACCGGAAACAAGGGCTGGTGGAGGAGCCTTCTTGTGTGGGATTGATTGAATTGAATTGTGGTGTTGACCCCCTTTTGCAGTGAAGAGAGACAATGATAGGATTAAAAAGAAGCTGAAATGATGATAAGCTTTCATGCTGAATTTTTGTGGCCTTCTCTAGTTTTTTCCCTTTCTTTCTTCACCCAATACATCTCTGGTTTTTGTTCCCGCAAGCTACAACTACAAAGAAGAAAGAAAGAAAAAAGAAAAAGAGCAGAAAAGAGAGAGGAAACTTCTTTAGATCTGTATGGTGAAGTAACTTTCGTTTTCGTCAGCACAAACACAAGGTTTTTTTTTTCCTTTTTATTTATGACATTGTTAAATATCATTTTCATGTCTTTAATTTTTTTTATTTACGGTGTAAAGGGTAAAAAGAGTGATAAAGACAACAGTAATAGAGTTGTGAGTAATGTGACGTGGCAATGAAACTTGGGGTGTTTTTCGACTTCAGATTCAGATATTATATGCATAACAACGATGATGACCTTTATCGTCAGTTTATTATTTGGAGAAATGTTCTCTTTTGTTGGTAACGAGGGAGGGCAAAGCACAAACTCATATCTTTGATGATGCCTGCCGTAAAGTCTGTGTGCTGTGTCCAACGGCCACTCGCCATTGTGCAACTTTATCTTTTCTTGAAGGAATGAGACTTGTGTTCGTTTGATTTAACATTAAAATTGATTAAATAAATTTAGATTTTTTAATGTAATTATTTTTACTTGAAAATATATTTTAATTATGTGTTTGATTTAATTTTAAATCACGTGTATAGATCATGTTAAAAATATTATTTTAGAATAAATTAAATATTACTCTCTTCATTTCTTTTTTTATGAGTCATTTTAAAATCTTAAATTTATTTCTAAATAAATGTCATTTACAGATAGCAATGAAATAATAAATGTTTTTTTTAATTTTTATTTTTTTTAATCTGATTCTTTTTTATTTTAAATATTTATTATAAAGTTATATCATAAATGTTCTACAAATTCAAAGTCTTGATAAATGTATTTTTATGTTTCCAATAAAATTTTATGGTATAGAGGTAAAATAAGGTGCTGTTTGGAAAGAGCTTATTTGAGTTTATCTTATGACATAAGCACTTATGTAACTGTTTGGGTAAACTTCTGAAAAGAGCTTATGACATTCTCAAAAGTTATTTTCAACTTATTTCAATAAGCTCGTGAGAATAGCTTATGAGAATTTAAGTACACTACACCCTCTTCAATTTTCATCAATTTTTTCAAGAGCTTATTCATAAGTGCTTATTAAATAAGAGCTTATGTTATAAGCACTTAAATAAGTTGTATTTCTAAACGGGGCCTAAGTTTGAAAAGAGAATTCATTTCATCGTAAAAAGAGATATTAAATGTATTAATGAGAGAAAGAAAAAGAACATATTTAAAAATAGCCAAAAAACATACCACCTCTTGTCCTAATTATAAGAACCTTTTCATGTTGTCTACTGCATTAATTATTTTTGACAAAAGTGCCCTTATTAGTGGAGATGGTTGAGTAATTAATAAATAGAGAGAGAATGAGTAGTTAGATAGAAAAGAAGATAATGAGTCTCAATAAATTCAAGGATAATTATGTAAAATGATACACTTCTCATGACAAATTTATTGCAAAAACTAAATTAACTAATTTCCTTAATTCTTGTCAAGTGGTTAAAAGGTTCTTATAATTAAGACCGGAGGTAGTAGATATATTTCCTTAATCATTACATAAAAACCTTTAACCACTAATAAAAAGAAACGAAATGAGTAATTAAAGTTGTTTGACACTCGCAAGACCTAAGAGCATGTGTTAATTTACACTTTTCAGCAAATAAATAAAAATATATTCTTTGGAAAAACAAAGATCGTGTCGGAATCAGCTAATGCCTACAACCAATTTAGAGCAGAGCCAAAACGACATGTTCTAATGGTCGTCAGATTTTCCAATTTAGCGACCAAGCAATGAGACTTGAGTTTAATGTTTTGTCAGTTTCCCAGGTTAGTCAATTAGTGGACGGTGGTGTTAATGATGGGGATCCTTAATCACACGAATACCACACTACCTGCTTAAGGTATGGAAAAATAAATGTTGCTGCCATACATATGTATCCTTGAACAGCACTACTACTACAATAATCTCAAACACTTCTCATTTTATCCCTGAAATGAAAAAAGAAAAATCTATCATTAGATATTTAAGGCATTCAGCCGCCTCTTTGGTAGGAAAACCAGCATGGTTATAAAAAGTTTAAAACTTAATATATACAATTACACCAGTACAACTACAGCCACAATATATAGCCTGAAAAATCTTTTTTTATTATTCATAAGTAGATATCATAAATAAAATATATTATTTGCTTGGAACAATATTTAATTTGAATTCCATATCTCACTCAAGTTATGTTGTACAATTGTCTTAAAATATCAATTGAAAAATATTGTTAGAAGCACAGACCAACACTAGAAGGAGGGTTGAATAGTATTTTGAATATATTTAACATTTTGGAATCTTGAGCATAAGTTATTAATTCATTAAACAAATTTAATGAGAAAAGTTTATTATCAGAATTAATACTTAAATTGCGGAATATAAGAAGGACAAACATAGAGAGTAAGAAAGGTGACTAGATCAAAAACTTGTTTGGACTTTGATTAAATTGATTTAGATGTTCAAATGCATCTCAAGATACCTTCTGAAAGATATTACAAAGAATCTTTTCAGAACAGTTTCTGAGTGACCTCAGATGATTGATCATCGTCTGAAGTAAACTTCTAACTTCTGAACTGAAACTGTTTCAGATTCACTCCAAAGAGTTATTTCAGACGTTCTTCAAAGTATATTCTTTGTAATACTTCAACAATATAAGATTCACTGAATGAGTTATTATCTTGGAAAACTTAGTTTATTGAAATTGTTGTGTTAAGTTTTATTATGAAAAATATTGTTCAATCCTCATCAGAATATAAAGCTATAAATTAAGGAGTTTAAGGGATAGAAAACTTAGCCACAAAATTTATCCTGGTTCACTCACAGACTCCAGTGAGCTACATCCAGTCCCAGGGCAAACCACCACTGGATTTTCCACTATCTGAAACCACAGATACAAGTATCTTTTCTATACAAGCCTCTCCATGCTCTACCACAAGTTATTCTTTTATTTTCAACTGCCTCTCCAGGAAACTTAGTGCAGGTATTCTTTTACAGACAAGTCTCTCCAGGCTCTACCACAAGTATTCTTTTATTTTCAACTGCCTCTCCAGGCAACTTAGTGCAGTAATTCTTTTACAGACAAGTCTCATCCAGGCTCAACAAGTACACAAGGCCTCTCCAGGCACACCAAGTACACACAGGCCTCTCCAGGCACACAAGTATTCTTTCTTCCACCAAGCCTCTCCAGGCTCTCAGACATATAAAGTGTTTATAAACTGAACTAAGTTTAAGTTCCACGAAACATAAACTTAATCTCTTCCTGTACTAGAGGTTAACTAAGTACTACTCAGGATACAATGAATAAATCTAAGTACAAGATTTTACAGAGAAAGTATTTCCTTCTAAGCTCTAATTCAACTCTGTATTTTTAGAAGATTGATTAAATATGATAATTAATTTCCTATGAACCAAACTCTTCTCTGGTTAGCAAGAAATGCCACCATCTGGTTAGCAAGAATTGCCAACATCTGGTTAGCAAGAATTGCCAACATCTTCAAATTCAATCTTGAGGCTATTTATATGTTCTGATGAAATATAGTCGTTGAAGATGGTTGATAATACCGTTGAGATGATGATGATGTGGCTCATATAGCCGTTGTGTAATAGCTTTCTCAAACGGTTGCTTCTTCTTAAGCAAAATGAGTGTTCAAACGATCTTGTTCTGACACTTCTATTGATGAGCTACTTTGAGAGATTTCCTTGATATTTTTATGCTTCTTTTCTCTCTGATTTTCTTCAACTTCAATCTTGAGGCTATTTATATGTTCTGATGAAATATATCCGTGCAGATGGTTGATAATACCGTTGAGATGATGATGATGTGGCTCATATAGCCGTTGTGTAATAGCTTCTCAAACGGTGCTTATTCTTAAGCAAAATGAGTGTTCAGATGATCTTGTTTTGACACTTCTATTGATGAGCTACTTTGAGAGATTTCCTTTATATTTTTATGCTTCTTTTCTCTCTTGATTTTCTTTCTGCTTTCTTCAGCTTTTTCTTCTGCTTTCCTCTGTTTTCCTTTAGAGCTATGTATGAGGAGGTATCCGTTGAGTTGTCCTTTAGCTTATTTGTATATACTCCTTTTCATTTGCTCCTGACACAGTTTCCTCTTTCTTCTTTGAGTGAGGTGTCTTGTCCTAAGAACAATAGTTGTTGTTGCTATTTCCTCTTTGAATAAAGACATATGATATTATAGTCGTTGAATCATATGGTCTCAGCTTCTGTTGTGACTTCTTCTATGTTGAAATTTGTTCCATGCATTCAGAGAGTTTCAAGAGGTCAATCCATGATTCTGACACGTTCAGCCTTCAGATATACAGAGTGCTTCAGATCAACTTCAAATCTTCATATGATAGTCACTTCTTCAGACGAAGGTCAAATCTTCAGTTTGTCTTCAAATCTTCAGATGATAGTCACTCTTCAGACGGAGTCAAATCTTCAGTTTGTCTTCAAGTCTTCAGATGATAGTCATTCTTCAGACGGAGTCAAATCTTCAGTTTGTCTTCAAGTCTTCAGATGATAGTCATTCTTCAGACGGAGTCAAATTTTCAGTTTGTCTTCAAGTCTTCATATGATAGTTATTCTTCAGACGGGGTTAAATCTTCAGTTTGTCTTCAAGTCTTCAGATGACAGTCACTCTTCAGACGACGAGATGCTTCAGATGATGATGAGTCTTGAGACGGTTTGAGTCTTTCATGTCTTCAGATAGTTGAATCTTTTCTATTATTTTCGTAGCTTTCTTTGCTTCTAGTTGCTTTCATTTTTATTTTGGATTCTCTTCTTCCTTGCTGTCTTCTGGGCTTCAGATGAATATGCTTCAGATGATTGAGTATTTTCTTCTCTTCAGATTTTGTATTGCTTCATCTTCTGATTCTCCTTCATTCTTCTTCTAATTTGTTCTTCTCTTCTGATTCTTATACTTCAGATGAATATTCCATCCTAAAATACAATCAACAATACCTTTCTTAGTAGCACCTGTTTCTTTTAATCTAGTCTAATTTGTTAATCATTAAAACCAAGGAAATGAGTCTCGAATCTAATTTGAATACTTAAATTAATTCTGAGACTCAACATTTCTCCCCCTTTTAATGATGGACAAATTAGATATGACTAACAAATATCATAAAAGATTTAAGTTACAGAATGATTATGTTATGTTTCAGATGAGGCTTTGTTAATTGTGAAAACTTCCCCTAAACTGAATATCTTTATGGATCAAAGCGCTTACCATCAGGCCAAAAGCTATAGCTGATAGCAAGGGCGCAACTTTATTTCCTTAGGGATAGAGCCGCATTTAGCTTAAGGGGATGCGCCCGTTAGAGGCGTCATGGGTTGGGATGTTAAGCCCATCGAATCCTAAGGGTGACGCTGACAATTAAAGCCAACAATCTCCCCCCCCCAGTGTTAGCCGGGGGATTCGAACCCATGACCTTGCTCTGATACCACTTTATGGATCAAGCGCTTACCATCAGGCCAAAAGCTATAGCTGATAGCAAGGGCGCAACTTTATTTCCTTAAGGGATAAAGCCGCATTTAGCTTAAGGGGCTGCACCCGTTAGAGGCGCCATGGGTTGGGATGTTAAGCCCATCGAATCCTAGGGTGACGCTGACAATTAAAGCCAACAAAGATTGCTATGTAAAAATAATAAAATATGAGCACATGAAAACACTCACTAACTATAAATAGTATAATAAATTTGTGTCGTGCATTGCACAAATGTTTTACTCAAATATAAAAATATAAATTAAAAAATATTTTAAAAAAAGGTTGATTTTTAATTGATAAAAATATTTTTTTAATCAAAATATAAATTCCAAGCATTTGAATGTGTTTAGTTTTGAAGAAATTTTAAGAATTAGTTTGATTATTGATTGAATATTATTTTGTAGTGATTAATAAGTACCTTATAGAATTAAATTAAGTTTTCGGTGTGTAATTTTAATTAAGTTTAAACAGTTATTAAAAATTTAAAATAAAATATTCTTTTGAATAAATAAAGAAAGAAAATTAATATTATTTAGATTTGATTTCATTGATATGGGAGCTTAGAAGATATGAGCAACTAGAGTCAGGCTAATTAATGATATGGGATTTTGGTATATTTGTACATGAGATAGTAAGTTCAAATTTCAATACCTCTATTATACACATAAAAAGGTTTAGAAGATGATGTATACAAAATGTTAAAAAAAAAAAAAAAACCAATATTTAACAATCCGTGCAATACATAGGTAACATTTATTTTTATGATACTTCTAAGATAATTGAATAAAAATAATTACAAAGATATAAAGGTTTTACAATTTAAACAAAAATATTCAGAAAAAAGAGATTATTATATGAAAATTATCAATGTGTTTTTCAATCAATATATTTTAAAATTTCAACAAAAAACTTCAAAAGCATAAGAAAAGATTCATGACATGTGGATAGTATTAAATAACAAGAAATTTATACTTTTTTAATAATAAGTAACTTAATTTCCATATTTTTATTATTTTAAAATAAAAAAAATCATGTGGATTAATGTGGTAATTCTTGTTGGTTAAAGAACGAATACATGAGTTTTATTCTAACTCAAACTTAATAGATAGGAGTGGACTCGTGACAATGAAAAAAAAAATACATATAGAGATTTCAATATTGATATTCAAATTTATTATATATAATATTTAAAAGCTGAAGTGCGAGCTATCGTGTCAGACAACTTAGCTATTGATTCAACTCATCTTTATTATTAAGCTTAAAGTGAGTCATATATAAAGATTAGTCAACAAATTTTTCATGATTTGGTGGTTTTGTGTTCTAAAATTAAATGAAAAATCTCATAAGCTTTCATTTGTTGAAATTACTCCTTCTGATATTTTGTATAAGGCATTTTATTATTCCCCATCTTATTTATAAGATAATATTTATATTGTTTTATGGTTGTATGTATAATGCAAAGTACACAAATTCAAATCTAGAAGCCTTTATATTTTTTTTTATATTTATCCTTATTAACTATTAAAAGTTTTAGATTGACCACAATTAACAATAGTAATGAAATTTAATTTTAAATAGGGATAAAACTTTAATCATATAGAATTTTTTTAAAAAAAATATCAATGCATTAATTGTCTTTCTTAATATATGTGATTTGGTCTAAATTGTCTTATAAATAAGACTGGGGAAGTATAAGTTTTTGTGATCTTTTTTGTAAAGCACTTTACAATTTTAATACTCCCTCCATTTCATATTGATAGCGTTTTAGGAAAATAAATTTTTTTCATAAGGTGAGTCGTTCTCTAGTTTCTATGTGAGTATTAATGTTAGTTTTCCATTTTTACCCTCCCACTTTATGGGTAAAGAAACTTAAAAACTGTGCGCTACACTACTCATTAATATATTTAGGTAAAATAAAAAAAAGTATGTAGTAAATTAATAAGGGTAATTTAGTAAGATTACTATGTCTTTTAAGTCATTTATTATTGTTCTTAATTTGTGTGTAGAACCTTAAATGACTGTTAAAAATGGAATGGAGGGAGTATAACATTTATTATCATTTTCCTTATTTACCCTTATTAACTTTAATATCTTTCCAATTATCAAGTGATAATTGAATTAGTTAATAATATTAAATTAATAGGATAAAACTAGAAAAATTAAAACTATTTTTAAAACTCCAATAAAATTAACTAATTAATTTTAATCAGTATTATTAATACATGTTACTTGATTTAGTGTGACTTATAAAAAGATCGAAAGAAGGTAGGAGTACTTAATAACTTATACATTTAATAGAAAAATATTCATTAATTAAGTCTTTACCTTCTTGCTACAGCTAGACAGTGGATCGTGACTCTATATCACACGCTTAGAGAAGAAAATTTATATGCGACAGCAGACTATCTCACACGGTTATGAGCGGCGTAAATGCTACGAATAGCTTTGACCATTTTGGTCGACCCCCTGACTGGTTTTACTTTATCCGCTTTTCTTGCTGGTGGTATGTGGGTGTCTTACTGTCTTTTGTTAGGATTTTTTTGTTTTGTTCAATGCGTATTTTGCTAATTAATTAGGAGTCATATATAGATTGTGGGTGTGTGTGGTGTTTTTTTTTTTGTTTCTTCTTTTTTCGCGTCGTGCTCCAATTTTTTTTTTTTGAATAATAGCTCTTCTTTTTATAATATACACTGTACTTGCATGCACCTGACATGAGAGAATAATCATTTTAGATTTTCTTCTATTATTATTGTTCTTCTGTTTATCTTCATGTTTGTTTTTTAAATCCCTTTTATGTATAACTTTTATTTCGATTTTGATATATGCCTTAATATTAAGAATAAAAATATAAAACTTGAAATTTTTTACTAAAAAAATATTTATTATATTTTTATCGTCAATCCCTAAGGTGTTATCCGTTTCTTTTTTGTTTTAAGAGCTGGAAGACAATTATTAATTCTTAATGGAAAAATAAACACTTACAATAAATGGATCGAGTGGTAAGTAAGTTTTAAATATAATAATTTTAAAAAGCTTTGCAATAACGTAAAAGTTTGAAAGCATATGTATCAATTTATGGGTGTCCCAGTTCGGTTTGGATCGGTTTTGAGGCAAAAAATTACCCGATCCGATCATTGTGGTTTTATCATTTCATCATATGATCGGTTTTGATATGTTTTTTCAAATCTGATCCAATTTAAATTAGATTGAATTGGATCGGTTTTTTCGACTTTTTTAAAAGACAATAAATATTAGATAAAGTGATAAAATTATGAAAATAATAAAACTTTTTTTATTGGAACATATATTTATTAAAACAAATATAAATTATATAAAAAATGACATGAGACATGAAAACTAATTTACAACTAGTTTAAAATTGAAATATTATAGAAATATTAACATGATATTAGATAATAAAATTATAAAAAGTATATTAGTATAATAAATTTTATAAGTATATATGTATACAAGTATAAATATATGATTATTTTAGAAATAATAATACATGTATATATAAGTTCGGTTTGGATTGGATTGGTTTTCAACATAGGATCCGAAAACCAATCCCATAAAATAATTTCGATTTTTGCGATTTTCGGTTTTTTTAGATTTCGGTTTTGATTCGGTTCGGTTTATACAGTTTGCCTTGGAGGGGATACTGGATATGACAACTCCTATATTAATTAGCACTGGAGCTATTCCCTTAATTCATAGAGAGAGTTTTGTCGCACATATAGAGTGTGTTTGGCTTGTCATTTCAGCACTGAGCTGAAATTGAAAATAGTAGTTGAAACCATTTCAGCAGTGTTTGGGAAGGTAGCTTTTTTGGGTAGCTACAAGCTTTTCTTAAAAAGCTACTTGGGGTAACTTTTTTAAAAAACTCCAATTTTCAGCTACTAGCTGAAAATTAATTACAAGTTTAACCCTCAATCACCCTCACTTATCATTATTTAATAATTAATGTTGTCCTTAAATGTCATTTTACCATTTTCAACTAGTTTTACCAAACACATTCAATAGCTTTTCAGTTTTCAGCTAGCTTTAAACTTTCAGCTAGCTTTTTAGCTAGTTTTACCAAACACACTCATAGTCTTACTCGACTTGAGTAAGATTGTCTTTTATGGAAGATACTTGCGATCACACACACACAAAAAGAAGTTTGAGTGTGTAAAATATTTTATAGAAAAGAAATTTAAGTTAGGAATGAAAATAGACAAGTTCAAGCCTAGCCTATTTTATAATTTTGTTGTCAAAGTCCAGCCTACAGTTACCTGTCATTAGCCTTTTTTAGGTCGGGTCTGACCTATTTAAAAACTTACACGGCCTATTAGTCAACTCAAAAGCTTGTTTCATATTAAGGCCTTTAAATAAGCTAATAGATTTATCTCTAAATAGGTCAATATAGGCTTATGGGCTACTAGATCTGCTATTAAATCATGTAAGTAGGTTACTAACATATAGAGTTGGGTAATAGGTCAGCCCGCACCGGCCCTCCAAAGCCCGCGGTTAAATGGGCTTAACTGTTTGAGCTCGTGTTCTAAATAGGCCTGCAATTTCCTAGTCCTTGTAAGCCCACGGTTATGCAGACCAACACGCCTATTTAAAATTAACAAAGTGATTCAGTATAACTCGAGCCCAACTTCGACCAAAAAAATACCAGCCCAATTCCCACATACAAAAAAGGCAAAATAAAAACAAAAGGAAAGGGAAGCAAAATGAAAAATCAAATTTCTCACAGGGGGTTTCTTTTAGGGTTTCCAATTTAGGGGAAACAAAAAGAGGAGGGAGCCTTGATGGAATAGCCGCCATTGATGGCGGTGCTGCAACTGAGGAGAGCTAGGGACAACGGTCGTTGGCCGCACAAGGGTGTTGCGGCACGGTGGTGCATGCGCATGGAGCGAGGAAGACGAGCGGCAAGCGGTAGTGGCTGCACGCAATGAAGGTTGGGCGACAACGGACAAGGAGGTCGTGAACGAAGGGACAATGCTGCTAGACAACAAAAGGAGGCGGCGCTGCTGGTGCGAGGTGGAGGTGGTGTTTGGTGTGCGACGCTACTGCGCTGCTGGTGTGAACGCAGGTGGCGCTGCTGGCTGTTATATGAGAAGACGAGGGTGGAGGGAGAAAGGCAGACTTTCAGTGAAAGAGAAAGAGGGAAACATATTTAGGGTTAGGGTTGGCTGGGGCTTTTAGGGTATTTTTAATTAAGTTGTTATTTTAATTTTTTATCTGTAATTTAGGGGAAAAATAAAAAAAGTACAAACAAAAGGTCCACGGACCAGCTCGCGGGTTAGCGAGTAACCCATTTGAGATCGCGGGTTACATGGTTAAACCCACTTAGCCCACTTCTTAAATGGGCCTATAATTTTGAGGCTCATACATGCATGCAGTGTGGGTTTTGCAGACCAGCCAGCTGGTCAAAACCCATATACCCAGCTCTACTAACATAGACATTTAAATTGGTTAATGAACCCATTTCTAAATCGATTAATTATAGACTTACATACGATTTAAAAATTAATATCATATAAATAGGTTAGACCTAATAAGTTTTTTTTAAAGTCCAAATCTGACCTATTTAGTTAGAGGGATTATTATTTTAAAAAATGATTGTTTGGTTGATTGTTACCTCATGATTAAATTGATTTACAAATCTTAAGTCATATTAATTGGATACAACAAATTTTTATTATGGAAAAAACAATTGTCACTATCAAATGATAAAGCAAATAAAGTATAAATAAGTAAGGTGAAGCTTCAAACGCATCAGGCCATAGGCTCGATAAATGACTTCACCTATCCTAATTTGAGCACTCTATCTCCATTTCATTCTCAAACCAACTCACACCATGACAAAAACTCATAAAAAAACATAATTGGAATCTAAAGAAGGGTCTTTCTAAGATGCATAAATTGACCTGTACACAAGGAAATTGACCTACCGTTACAGGTAAACACGGTTACCTTGTTTTTTTTAAAGATCTATAAATTATAAAATTGTCACAATTACAAAACTTAAGATTATTATGAACAGAGCCAACAATAAAAAAAATGAGAATAAAAAATTAGATCCGTTGAAATCAAAATACCTAATTTGATTCTAACTGTAACGGTGTAACGGTCATTGGAGATGGTGCAAGTATGGGACAGTGTCACAACGAAAGAATGGGAGGAGAGCAAATTTCGGGCATGCAATCAACCACTAGAGCAAGGATGACATGCAGTGCTTTTACTCCGTGAATGGGAGGGAAATCGTGACAAACGAAAGGCTAATGAAAGGAAGGCAAGAGTGGGCAGTGTCATTAGGATCAAATAATAGTCACAGATTAATAATTAGGGGTGTTCAAATCCAATCCAATCCAATTGGAACCGCAACAACCGATCCAAAAAACCGCAAACCGAAATAACCGCAAACCGAAAAAACCGCAAATCGCAAAAAAAAACCGAAATTTTTAATTGGATTGGATTGGATTTCGGATCTACCTATGAGAACCAATCCAATCCAAACCGATCCAATGTTTTATGAACATATTGATATATTATCATTATTGATATTATTTTTCTGTGATAATGCAAAAAATTTATTATTGTGTAACTATATTTAACAAATAACATTCAATAATGGGATTGGAAGCTATTGAGTAATTTGTATGTTATAGAATAAGATAAGATGATTGCATGTTTTTATCATAATTTTACTTTCATAACTTCATTTTTTTAGTTTATTTGAGAAACCGAAATCCAATCCAATCCAATCCAAACCGATTAAAATTGGATTGGATTGGATTGGATTTGGAAAAAAATCAAAACTGATTGGATGAATAAATAAGAAAATCGAAATTATTGGATTGGATGATTTTTCCCTCAAAACCAATCCAATCCAATCCGCGAACACCCCTAGTAATAATCATAATACATTTTGGGGTAAAATATGTTTTTGGTCCCTGTAAATATAGCGAGTTTTGCTTTTAGTCCATATAAAATTTTTTATTGTTAAAGCGTCTTCCCAAAATATTTTTTTTTGCAATTAGTCCTTCTCTTCAATTAGTGTGTTTTTGGCGGTCTTAAACTGCCAGAAATATACCCATTCTTTCCCCTTTCTCCCCACTCCCCCTCTTCTCCCCTCGCCACTCTCTCACAACCACCACCACCAACCCTCCCCTCCTCCTCACCCACTTACTTTCCAACACAAACTCATCTCCACACAGTATCAAACATCCAACAATAACTGTGAATTCCTCCAACTCACTGTTTGAAAACCTTCCTTAATGTTTGAAAGCCTTCCATATCTCACTATTTTTTTCCTGGTTCCATATCCCTGTTGCGTTTCCATATCCCCGTTGCGGCCAAAGGTTGGTGAGAATGGGTTGGTGGAAAGGGAAGAAATTGACAGCGTTGTGAGGACGCTAATGGAAGGTGAGGATGGGAAGAAGCTTCGTTACCGAATGAGAGAACTGAAGGAGGCAGCTGCCGCAGCTCTGAAGGAAAATGGGTCCTCAACAAAGCAACCTCTGAATTAGCTCTCAAGTGGAAAGACCAAACAACCGCATCCAATTGAATTGTAGTACCTTTTCATTTCTTCACTGTGAAAGGATTGTATTATATTATAGAAGATGTCATAAATTCGTAATAAAATCGAATAATACTAACTTTGAATTTACTATAGAAATGCATATGGCGAGGACGGAATTAAATGCAATAGCATGTATATCTTCTTATTACCTTAATGCATCGTTCATCTTTACTCTGCAAATGTAATAAGAAGGAACCAAAGAGAAAAATAGTGAGATATGGAAGGTTTTCAAACATTAAGGAAGGTTTTCAAACAATGAGTTGGAGGAATGCCCAGGGGTTTGTTGGATCGTTTGATACTGTGTGGAGATGAGTTTGTGTTGGAAATTGGGTGGGTGGGAGGAAGGGAGGGTTGGTGGTGGTATGGTTGATGGCGTGTGGGATGGGTACCAGAAACACACTAATTGAAGGGAGGGACTAATTGCAAAAAAAAATATTTTGGGAGGACACTTTAACAACAAAAAATTTTATAGGGACTAAAAGCAAAACTCGCTATATTTACAGGGACCAAAAACATATTTTACCTACATTTTGTATATTTAAATAATAGAAAGAAATAGACGTGATGTTAACATAGTACTAATAATTTTTAATTTAAATTCATATTAATAGTGCTATTTAAACACTAATTAAAATTTAAAAATAAAAAATATTTATTTTTTGACGTCAAAATGAATTTTCCATTAGGAAGGTGAACTCTGATAAAGGTCCAGAGTCACTTGGTTCAAAATACAAGAGGAGTTTCTTCAAGTCAAATGCAGTTTGGATTAGAGCATCCATATTTGGCAAAAAATGAGTAGAAAAATTACAAACTCTTGGTGAATGACAAAAACTAAGAAAATGGAAATCTAAATTAAAACTATGATAATCAAAAGCTAAGGTCTCAAAAGGAGAAACACCTTATCCAACTTATTGATCGCTGAGATGAGTGGAAGACAATCTGATTCAGCAATGAGTTCCAAAAAGCATAGGTCTAATGCAAATTGGAGACCCAACTTCAGTCCTAAGGACTCCGCTGTAGAAGCATCAAGTCCACACCTGATATGCCAAGTTGTTGCGGCTAAAACTATCCCAATATGGTCTCGGATTAAGGCAGTTGCACTCTATCTATTGTCATCACTTTTTGCTACGTCAGAGTTAAGTTTATAGACTCCAGCAGGGGTGGACACCAATGTGGAATCAAAGCTGGAACGGTGGGCCTTGTAGGTCTATTGTCATGAAGGGTAATCTCGCGGAATTGGGTAGCTTGATTGCACGCCACATGGACGGCTTGCAAAATTGGAAATTCTTTAGCTTCAAAAACCAATTTATTCCGCGACCACCATATGCCATACACCAAGGTAACAAAATAAGAAAGAGCCACCCGATCACATTGTTCCATGACTTCATCAATCCAGTTAATTACAGAGGATAAATTCATTGTCTCAAGCTTTAGTCTTAGTGGAGACAACAACCAATAATCTTGAGTCCATATTCACTTAAAGAAAGCGTGCTCAAGAGATTCTTCAAAGTCTCCACATCTTGGGCAAAGGAGATTAATTGGCATGCCTTTTCTCACTAGGTTGGTTCTAATAGGGAGACATCCCTTACGGATTCTCCACAACAGGTGTCTGTGTTTTGGCACACCTTCTATTTTCCATAGTTTTTTCCATGCGGACTGTTCCTCCTGAGAAATGCCACTAGAAGATGGCCCTGACCCTTCAAGCTGGGTTGAAATGAAATGATACCCCGAACGAACTGTATAAATTCCATTTTTCGTAGCTTCCCAACATAGCATGTCTTCTCTAGGTAGTCTGGGAAGCTGAATAGAAAGAATATGGTCCGCTTCAAAATCCTAAAAATTAGATCGCACCACTTCTTCCTTCCAACAACGCAAGTCATGGTCAATTAAATCTCTCACAAACCCATCGTTTAGATGACCAGTAATGGGCGACCAGATGTGATGCCCTGGTTGATGGGCAGCCTATCCACCCAAATCTGAAATTGACTCCCCATTCCCTACAGTCCAGAATGTGCCATCACGAAGCACCCATTGGGATTTTTGTATACTGCGCCATGTATAGCTCGGGTTATGGTCCACCTTAACATTAAGGAAGGATTTTCTAGGAAAGTATCTCGCCTGGAGAGTGCGAGTCATGAGGGAGTCGGAATTATTAAGCATGCTCGAACCTTGTTTCGCCAATAGAGCCATATTGAAGACATGAAAACTCCGAAATCTCAAACCACCCAACATTTTTGGAGCACTCAGCTTTTTCTAGGAGAGCTAATGAAGCTTTTTATTCCCTTCTTTACTGCCCCACCAGATTCCTGTAAAAAGACCACTGTGGGAGACTTAGTGTTGGCGGGGGCCTTTAGGGTTTTTTTTAATTCAGTTGTTATTTTATTTTTTTATCTGTAATCTAGGGAAAATAAAAAAATGGTCCGCGGACCAGCCCGCGAGTTAGCGAGTAAACCCATTTGAGATCGCGGGTTACATGGTTAAACCCATTTAGCCCACTTCTTAAATGGGCCTATAATTTTGAGGCTCAGACCTGCATGCAGTATGGGTTTTGTGGACCAGCCCGCTGGTCAAAACCCATATACCCAACTCTACTAACATATGCATTTAAATTGGTTAATGAACCCATTTCTAAATCGATTAATATATAGACTTACATACGATTTAAAAAATAATATCATTTAAATAGGTTAGACCTAATAAGTTTTTTTTTAAGTCCAAATCTGACCTATTTAATTAGAAGGATTTTTAATTTAAAAAATGATTAATTGGTTGATTGTTACCTCACATTTAAAATCGATTTACACGAATCTCAAGTCATGTATTAATTGGATACAACAATTTTTTTATTATGGAAGAAACAATTGTCACTATCAAATGATAAAGCAAATAAACTATAAATAAGTCAGGTGAAGCTTCAGACGCATCAGGCCATAGGCCCGATAAACGAATTAGGCCATAGGCCCGATTAATAAAACTCATAAAAAAACATAATTGGAATCTAAAGAAGGGTCTTTCTAAGATGCATAAATTGACCTGTACACAAGAAAATCGTTGTACACAAGGAAATTGACCTACCGTTGCAGGTAAACATGATTACCTTGTTTTTTTAAAGATCTATAAATTATAAATTGTCACAATTACAAAACTTAAGATTATTATGAACAAATCCAACAATAAAAAATGAGAATAAAAATTAGATCCGTTGAAATCAAAATACCTAATTTGATTCTAACTGTAACGGTGTAACGGTCATTGGGAGATGGTGCAAGTATGGACAACGTCATAGCGGAAGAATAGGAGGAGAGCAAAGCTCGGGCATGCAATCGACCACTAGAGCAAGGATGACATGCAGTGCTTTTACTCCGTGAATGGGAGGAAAATCGTGATAAGCGAAAGGCCAATGAAAGGAAGGCAAGAGTGAGCAGTGTCATTAGGATCAAATAATAGTCACAGATTAATAATCCTAATACATTTTGTTTATTTAAATAACATAAAGAAATAGCCATGATGTTAACATAGTACTAATAATTTTTAATTTAAAGTCATGTTAATAAGTGCTATTTAAACACTAATTAAATTTTAAAAATAAAAAATATTTATTAAAAATACCATATTTAATGAATTAATAACTCAAAGTTATGCATTCTAATAAATACTTTTTATTTTTAATCAATAAATTTAGAATACTTGTTAGCATGAAATTGAAAAAAAAACAAAAATATTTAGTATCATAAATTTACTCAGCACAAAATCACCGACCACATTAACCAATTCCACCTATAATGGGTTAAATATATTTTTTTATTCTAAAATATAGTTGAGTTTTATTTAATATGCTTTTGTTCCTTAAATATTTCGGGATTTGTTTAATATATTTTTTTCTCTGAATTATGTCGGATTTTTTTTATAGTATTATAATTCAAAATCAATGATTTTTTGTCACTCAAAAATTAAAAATACAAAAATTTATTTATTGTCATATAGTTTCTCTACAAATTTTCTTATGGATTTTTCCTAAGAATTTTTATTGGTAAAGACTAAAAGAATATTTTTAATTTTTAATAAAAATTCATAAAAATTAAAAATTATATAATAAGAGCTAAATTGTTATATTTTTATTTTTGAGGGGAGATTTGAATTATAAAAACTAAAAATAAAATTCGATTATATTTGAAGATAAAAATATATTTAATCTTGTATTTTTCTCTTAAAGGCGGGATTTGGTTTTTGACATTTCATCACTTTCTTGTACATACACTGTTTGGCAACACTCTTTATTTTATTCTATTTTACCTGCGTGTTAAACGATAATGAAGTTGGAAAAAAAAAAAAACGATAATGAAGTGTATCAGTGGGGTTAATTATATATGCGATATAATACTGTCTTTGCATCGTGGAGTGTGTCCGATCAAAAGGGAAATAAAAGTGATGAAGCATAAGGAGGTTTGGAGGGTGCATGTCCCCCCGCACAACAGGAAGATGATCGGTGAATCTATCAGCCAATCGAAAAAAGCATAAAAAAAAAGAGGCTGAGTGACCCCATGGAGCCCTTTTCCCAAGTTACTTGTATGACCTGGGATTCTCAAATCTTATTCTCACTGCTACTAAAGTGATTTACTAACACTATATTATTATTTATTATTATATGGATTGGATTAGGGGTGTTCAAATCCAATCCAATCCAATTGGAACCGCAACAACCGATCAAAAATCGCAAACCGAAATAACCGCAAACAGCAAAAAACCGAAATTTTTAATTGGATTGGATTGGATTTCGGATCTGCCTATGAGAACCAATCCAAAGTTTTATGAACATATTGATATATTATCATTATTGATATTATTTTTCTGTGATGATGTAAAAAATTTATTATTGTGTAACTATATTTAACAAATAACATTCAATAATGGGATTGAAAACTATTAAGTAATTTGTATGTTATAGAATAATATAGATAATTGCATGTTTTTATCATAATTTTGCTTTCATAACTTCATTTTTTAGTTTATGTGAGAAACCGAAATCCAATCCAATCTAAACCGATTAAAATTGGATTGGATTAGATTGGATTTGGAAAAAAATCAAAACCAATTGAATGATTAAATAAGAAAATCAAAATTATTGGATTAGATTGATTTTTCAATACAGCAGAAATACTTGAGTATGCTAAAACTACTCATCCTGTCCTTCCGTCGAAACCGTCGGTAGGATCGGGCAAACAGTATGCTCAGAAAATGTTAAAATGGTACTTTAAAATAACCTCTATAGGATATTGTCATTAAATTAAAATAAGTTTAAAATACTATACAACAAGAGGATATTATTTTAAAAGTTAATTAATTATTTTAATTGTTATTATAATGACAATAGGTTCAAAAGAACGGTTCTTAAGTGAATAGTTTAGTGAAATAATGTGCTAGTGGCGGTAGACTTAAGTGGTAGTATATTGTCTCTGCAAATGCGGATGCTGTCTAGCAAACCAAGTTCCAGTTCAACTTGCACAAACATGTGCTTATTAATATTAAGGGTGTATTAAAATTACTCCTATTAAACAGAAAAATCCTGTACTAATTAACAACATTAAAGGGAAACGCTTACCCAAAGAAAAAAATACTAACACACATAATTATTTATGATAACCTTTGAGTAAAAATTTAACATACTTATAATCTATACATCCTATTTATTTCTATCTCACTCAATCAAATTTAAATTCTATCAATTTTTTCTGAACATGTTACATTACTCATAACATATATATCATGTTCACCCTATAATCATTTACCCTATGTTTGTTTGTATAGAAATGCTGAAGAGAAAAAGAGAAGAGAGTGAGATGGGAGAGATAGGAAAGCATTGGGATTGATTTAACTAGGGAAGAGAGTAGTAGAGATAGATGATGTGTCCCACAAAAAAAATCTCCCCCTACTAATTGTGAAATAGGGGTGATAAGGGGGTTGATTAATGAAGTCCATTTTAACCCCTGTTATATTTACCATCAGCTGCTGTGAAAAAAAAATCAATGAAAGTTTTGTGAAAAAATCGATTCAATTCTTGATAAAAATAATCGATTAAAGTTTTGGTGCACTAATCGATTAAAGTTTTGTGCAATAATCAATTTCCATCCCTCTCAGAATCGATTATTATTAACAAAAATATATTATTAATGTTTTTTTATTTCAATGGTAGTTTAGTATTTTTATCTTTTTAAACATCATTTCTATCTCTCTCATTTCTCCACAACCAAACAACTATCATAATTAATTTCTCTTCTATCTCTCTCCTATTTCTTTAATATCACATAACTTCTATTTCTCTCCAATTTTTCTCTCTTCCCTATCTTTCTCTTCTCTATTTCTTAATATAAATCAAACAAAGGGTTAATGTTTTCACAAGTCAGGCGTTTTTTTGTGCTCTCCATCATGTCAAGACAAATCGCGCGTGTGCTCCAATTTTCATTTATGGCATGGATTTTTCTCATTTTATGTTTGTATTTTTTTCTCACATTTTTAAACTTCTTTGATTGACTTTTCATTTGTAAAGACTATTTTTCTCCCTTTATTAATTGATTTTTAAATATAATTATCATATTAATCTACTACAGATAATAAAAAAAATTCCTTCAAATTTATTTTCTTATTTAATTATATAAGTGTATTTAATACAATTAAAAATATTTATTATATCATTAATAATGTCAAATTTTTATTGTACTATTTTCTTGTTTTTGTTCGGATTATCCACAAACTGTGGGTGATTACCATTAAGTTGAAGGTGATCTTAAATAAACTCTTTTTAGAGTAGGATTTGAATCCCTAACTTTGTAATTAATAAAACTCGCATAGAGTTACAGTTAACTTCCTCTTGAAATTCTTTCTACTTTTATTTATCTTGTGATGTAAAATTTTCAAGACGACTTGAATTTGATCAGTGGTGGTCTAGTATTTTTTGAACTACAAGATCATGAAATGACTTACTTTAACACTTGGGTACCCTTTTTATTCTTTTGCCTTCCTGCTTTTCTTATTAAAATTTAATTACATTTTATGTTACTTGCTTTTGAAATAGAAACCATGCCTCCTAAAGCTACCAAGAACCTTGTATGAATGACTACTACTCGCTCTGACCCTTTATTAATATCGTCATCAAGAATGAAGGGAAAGATCATCCTCTATCGACTCAACCCTAAATTTTGTTATCAATTTCTCGTCGACTCATCCACCACCTAAAAGAAACTAAAGCAATGTTATTAAACTCAGTTCGGTCATTGACTCATTGTGGTACTGAGTTAATGGGTCATTGGTTCAACCGTTGAGTCACTGGTTAAACCATTAAAACATATATATATATATAATTAAATGATATTTTAATTTTTTTTTACGCTTAATGATATTTTAATCTAAAATTTATATAATTACTTTAAACAATATGTTTTATGTTTTTTCTTCTAATCACGCTCTTTTTAATCATTAGTCTCTTTTTTTTTTAAAACAAAAAAATGTAAACTAAATTATAGTAAGCTAATTAATGATAAAAAATTGGAAATGAAACACTAAAAACGGAATATATATATATATATATATTATATATATAGCTAATGTATGTACCGTCACCGCACTAAAAACATAACATCAACTTTTTTTTCGAAAACATCAACCTTTTTTTGTCATAAACTAAAGAAAAAAAAATAGCCTTTTCACAGGCTCGTCATCTCTTAACTTATTTAACTTAAGTATGACTAGAAAACCCTACCGTCTCCATCCTTTTGTTTCTCTTGATTGAAGCTAGCCGCCTCCATGTTTATCTGTCCATCAAAGTCATGGTTCTGTATTTTTCTATGTCCAAGGGAATAGAGTGCTATGGTTCAACTGCTTCCATCTTCTACAATAGTTGAAATTTTCTGATTTTGCGCAACCCTACCCCATTTTTCTTCACCTTCTTCGCAACCGGCAACCGCCCCTCTTCTTCTTCTTCTCTTCTTCTTCTTCTTCTTTCTTCTTCTTCTTCTTCTTCTTTTCTTTCCTTCTTCTTCTTCTCTTCTTCAATGTGTCTACATCAATCACCCGGTTGGTTCATCTCTACTCCATCGATTCACTGGTTTTCACTCAACTTAGCCGAGTTAATTGGTTTCCACCGGTTCGCGTACATGTTCGATCTAATGAAGGGCTCAGACCGGTCATATGTCCAGTTTCTGGTCTGACCGGTTGAACCGGCCGGTCCGAGCTGAGTTTAATATCACTGAACTAAAGTGTTCTGACAAGGTGACTGAGGTCAAGATTCGGCAAAAGGGGCTCGCCCCCGGGACATCCTATGTAAGCCCGTAAAAATGTAGGTCTCAAGATTTTATTTTAGAAGCGTAAATAATTCAAGGGCTTTTTAACCCGACTAATAAAGCCTACTACTCTCGCAAAACCCCACAAAACTCATAAAGACCGCAAAACATATAAAAAAGGTCTAGTTACCCATAAAAAGCTCATAAAATGTAGAACTCGGGTCTTTATTTTAGAAGTTTGAATAACTCAATGGATTTTTAGCCCTACTCGCAATTAAAAGCCCGCTACCCGCATCAGGTTGGGTTGTGCCGGGTATCCCAAATTTCAGCTCTGCTAAGGTCTAATCTTAACCGAATAATATTTTCCAAACTTACTTTAGCTTTAGTGCCCAACAACTGAAATGCACAGGGAAAACAAAGAAGGGGGTTTAATTGTGATTCCTTGAAAACTTACAAGTTCCTCGCATTGCACATTCAGAATAAGGTTTTATACAAAACTTCATACGGGTCCAAAGTGGTCATTTAGAGTGAAAATTTCATACTCATAGAGAACAATTTAAGAAACATATTTTCAAAAGCAACTTTAATATAACACAAATTTAACCCTTGTTAGATAAAATAAATAAAGCTATATAAGAGATTAGAAGATCACTCAAGAGATTTAAACTAGTTTACACCAAACTACGGGTGCTACGTCCAGTCCCTAACATTTGTTAGGATTTTTCACTAATCAAGGTACCTTAATTACAAGTATTCTTCTCAGCCTCTTTAGGCCTTACAAGATATTTTTCAACAGCCTTCTCGGGCCTTACAAGGTATTCATCAGTAGTTTAGAAAAGGATATAAAATCTCTGGTCTGACACACTGAGTGTTGATACAAGATAAACTAAGATACATAGATTTTATCAGAGTTATTTCAAATCAAAACTAGTTTGAAATGAATAGCTCAAACAAAGAATAAGGAATGAAAGAATAAAAGAATCAGAACTTGAGCAATAACAGTGTGTGCGTTCCTCTTAGAGTTCTCTATTTCTTTCAATCTTCATTCTTATATTTATAGGCTTCAAGAGATATAGTTGTTGTTAGTGGGCAGGTTTACATTGTTTCTTGGCATTTAATGCATGGAGTCATTGGATGTCATTCTCTAGTTGTGGCATAGCTCTTTTGATAGACAATTTTGCTTTTGTGCAAAGCAGATGTCCTTTTCTAACATAATTTCTACTTTAGTGGTATTATTCCTTCTGCTTCTCAAAACTATCTTGTCTCTTTACTTCAAGGGGTAATACTAAAGTCTGAGTCTTAGGTATAAAATATGTTTTTGAAATTAGAACGAGATACTAACTCGATTGTCTCGGAAAAATCTTGAAGAAGCCATTTTCTTCAAACTGGTTATGAATGACTTAAGATTTTGTGCAAGGTCTAACTTTAATTTGCAAGAACTAATATTTGGATGCCTTATTCTTCAGAACAAGAATACTTCAGACTGGCGATGTGCATAAGATTATCAGAATACTTCAGACTCACGTATATAGCCGACTTAAGACCTACATGCATATAACCTTAGACTTTGTTAGATCTTGAGACTTCTTAAAATTCTTCAAATTGTTATTCATCAAAATTTAGAGATTTTAGACCTTGACCGGTCTTATTCCAACAATCTCCCCCTTTTTATGATGACAATTATTTGGAATTTTTACTAAGTCTTAGGAAAAAAATATAACAAAATGAGATTTAGAATTACAAACTCCCTCTAAAGCAATCATCCCCCATGAAGATACACGAGAAAGAATTTTCCTCTTCCTCTTTCTCTAAAAGATAATTCTTTCCTAAAAAAAAAACTCTCTTTTTTTATTCTCCGCCTTTGTCATAGCAAAAAGGGAAACAAAAATAGGGGTGAAAGCAGCAATACAAGATATGAAGTATATAAAAAATGTAAAGACGCACAAAATGCAAACAGTTTTAACAAAATGCGTTGAATTCATTGAGAAAAAGTGTTGAAGTACAATCAATTATCATCACCAGACCTAAAATATTTTGAAGGAACTCATATACTCTATTTTAATTATATCAAATATAGATTGCTCTAAGACAAGAAGCATATTCAATACAAGGTCTTAAGGTCTTATTGTTCTAGATGAGTGATGAGATTATGTCTTCTAAGAATTTCTTCCTAATTATGAAGGATTTGCCTCTGCCATCTTCTCCTATTACGTCTGGAAAAGGGTTTTATGCTTCTTCAACCCTTAGTCGTTGTAGGATATAATTAGATTGAGAAAATGAGGGGAAATGAAACAACAGAAACATGGGCTATGGATTTGGGGGAATGGTAAAGGAAATGGGAAAAAGAAAATGATGAGGATAAAAATGAAGTTAAAAATATCGCGCTCTCTAAGAAAGTTGTTAGAGGGTCCTTGGATAGGTTTGAGTCTTATGTGACGAGGCTGAAAACGTACTCCATACTTGACAGCAAATTTGAATATTGTCTTATAATTAGAGTTTACAAAGAAAATGCAGAGAAAGGGTAAAGAAAATGAACCACATAAGGTAATAAGGATAGGAATGAACAACAGAATAAAAAAGAAAAGGATCAAAGAAATGTTGGGGGTAGGACAGTAACATAAATGAAAGGGTAAGAAATAATAGGACCTTGAAAAACTCTTTGAAATAACAGATTGGGGGTTCATGTAGTTATGCCAGTCTTAGATTAATTTCCTGAGATACCAGTCTTAAGCTTCTAAATGTGATCAAGACCTGATGATCATTGTTGATTCATTTCTTCTAGTACAGCGCTCACTAGTCTATGTCATCCTATTACAAACATTCCTTCTCTAAGAAGCTCTTATTCTCCTTCTTTGAAATTACCTTCACTTCTCAGAGAGGCCTGGAAGAATCAACCTCATTTTCTTTGCCCTTGCTCCAATCAATGAAGGGAATGTTGGGAACCAGAATGTCAGGCTGCACAAATATTTTGGTGCATAGTCTGATGTGGATTTTGTAGACATTTTGCGCATTTTTCCTCAGACCAAAAGTTGTCAGCCTCCTTTCAGACTCTAGATGTTCCAACATCTCTTCCTCCTCAAGATTGGTGGATTGATACCCTCCACATACCTCAATGGGTCTCAAGTGATTTTGGGGTATAAGAGGTTCACCAATCCTGATGGTCTTCCTTGATCTCTAGCTAGAAGAAAGTCTTCTTCTAATGGCATCTTTGCCAGTATCAAACTATACTATCGGCAAATTGTTTATAAGGTATAGATTTTATTACTATATCAGAGGTAGCATGTTCATCATCCTACTTTTTTCTTCTTCTTCTCTTGGAGCATCATCAATAGTAATAGAAACCTCCTGTTCCTTTAGATCTTCAGGGAGTGATTAATTGAATATGATTTATTACAAATCATGAATATGATTAGAAGTTATACCTTCTTCTTCTTAAAAGTATACAAATAATGAATATGATTAATTGGATTTATATAAGTACGATATACATTTACTTTTAAATAACTTTTTTCTTACTCTATCCATATTTATTATGTTTTTTTATTTCCAACTTTATAAAAAAATTTTACTAATTAATAGTATTGTTGTCTGATTATTAAATCAAGAGTGTTTTTTTTTTTGGTAGGTTTAGAAAGCAACAAAAGAAATAGAGCCTAACTAAAGGTTAAACCAACTACTAAACTATTTCTAACAGTAGCAGGGGGTGCTCCCACAGACGTCACTTCTAATGCATATAGCTCCTATTTTAGTTAAAACATCTGCCGAGCCATTGGCCTCTCTATTGACAAGGAGCAAAGACATGTCCCAATCTCTACGTAGCATACTTATAATTAATGAGCAAGACTTCGGTGACATATGGATGGTAGTTATGATAAGAAACACCCATAACAGCGTCCACCACTTTGCTCGCGTCGCATTCACAAATTAAAGACCTGAACCCATAGCTTCAAGCAAGATCATGACCATTCCGAATAGCTAGGAGCTCAGCAAGCTGCGAGTCTCCCTCACCTTCATTAGATGAAAAACCAACAATCCACTCTCCTTGAGCGTTTCTAATTACACCTCCCGTTCCCATAATATTATGCCTCAAACAACTACCTTCTACATTTAATTTAAGAGTAGAAGAAGGAGGAAGAGACCAATGGGGAAGTAATATATAATCAAAGTTATCCATACCTCCAGAACAATCCAATACCAGACCATTAATCCAATCCACCACCTGATTAACGAGCCAAATTTTCTGATCAAATACATAGCTATTTCACCATTTCCAAATCCACCACGTAGCAACTGCAAAATAAATTGAACCCTTCTCACTTTTATTCATGCTCTGAATCTAGAAGAAAGCATCATTTGAGTTGAAGGGATGAATTCAAATAAAGCCAACCCTAAACCAGACCTCTCTAGCATGGTTGGAATCCCACAGATAATGGAGAATATCCTCATCATGAGTGAGGTAACGCGAACATATAGCAGTAAAAGAAAGGTGTCTCTGCAACCTTAAATGATTTGTTGGAAGATGTCTATTCAGAACATGCCATAAAAACATCTTTAACTTCTCTGGACTTGGCAGCTTCCAGAGAGCCTTTTGCGTGCCCTTATTATCAACTATCTCCAAATCACCAATCAACCATGTGTAGGCCGAGGAAGTATTATAAATATCATTACCACTAGACCTATAACACCAACTGTCCAAACTCCAAAAAGCCTTAAACAATGTGTGGTACCACCTGATTAATCCTCGTTGTCACATTCAAGGGCAGAGGCGTTTGAATTCGATTTAAGTGCCAACCATCCTGAGCTATAATATCCTTCAAGGTTAGTAATACATTCGAAGGATGAATTACATTTAAGTAGGAAGCCAGAGTGCCAATGCCAAGCCAATCCTCAAATCGAAATGAGGAGTTACCTTCCCCAACCTTGAAATAAAATCCATCCTGAATAGACTGCATAACGCTAACTATACTTCTTTAAATACAAGAGTCACCTGCTCTATACTTTGCCATGAATAAGGAATTACCTTTGAAGATACTTATGCCTTAATATCTGAACCCAAAGGCAATTATCCTCTGTGAATAATCTCCAAAAAAGTTTGCCAAGAAGGGAAGCATTTACTTTGTCAGCAACCCTGATCCCAAGACCACCCATTTTCTTCGGCAAAGTCACAGTTTCCCAGTTGACAAGATGTCAAGCACGAGCTTGGCTATTATTTGAGGACCACACAGAGTGTCTAGTTATTTTTTTAATCTCAACACAAATATTTGCAGGTAATTTATGCACTTGCATATTATAAACATGAATTATGGCTAAAACCGATTTAGCAAGACAAAGTGGACCACCCCTATTGAGAAGAGATGATTTCCAAGAGGGATAATCTGCTGCGAATTTTATCCAACACATGAGTAAAATGATTTCTAGTCACCCTGCCTTTAAACAAAGGAAATCCCAGATAATTCCCAAGATCAGAAACCACTCAAATAGAAGATAAGGTAGCAAGGTGATTCTTGGTGGCAGCAGGAACCCAGATGAACACATTCCTTTGGATTTGTCAAAATTTATTTGAAGCCCAGAATGATCACAAAAAATCTTCAACGTTTCAGCCACTATTGTCACTTGCCTAGGGACGACTTTATAGAAGAGGAGGATATCATCTGCAAACAGCAGATGAGAGATTAGAGGACCCCCTTGAGAAACTTGAACTAGATGCCAAAAACCTCTATCTACTTTATGTTGAATCATTAGGGATAATTTCTCCATACAGAGAACAAAAAGATATGGTGACATTGGATCACCCTGTCGTAGGCCTCTGCTAGGGGCAAACTTGTCAAGCTTAGAGCCATTCCAGAGAACAAATAAATTAACTGATCTAATACAATGCATAATGAGTCTAATGGTGCGGGAAGGGAATCCAAATCCTAAAGAGTTCCCTCCAAAAAATTCCACCCCACACTTTCATAAGCCTTTTCTAAGTCAATTTTAAAGGCTATTGAACCCTTCTTGGCTTTTGATCTATGCATGCAATGGATCACTTCCTGAGCAATGATAACACTATCAAAGGTACCCCTTCATGGTATGAAGCTATTCTACAGAGGGTCAATGAGATTATTCAAGAATGGACGTAATCAATTCACCAAGACCTTGGTCATAATCTTATATAGCACATTACATAAACTTATAGGTCAATATTCCTTAAGTCTCAAGGGCTTATCGACTTTGAGAATTAGAACCATGAGGGTTTCAACTAAGGAAACATCAAACCTGCCATAGAGGAATGCATCATGCATCATTCTCCAATCATCATTGCCCACGATTTTTTTTTCGTTGTCAACTTTATAACATTGTTTTACTAATTAATAGTATTGTTGTCTAATTATTAAATCAAGAGAGCTTAATTTTTTTTGGTAACATCAAGAGTGCTTAATTTATTATGCGGCATTCGCACTAATTTATGTCCATATCAACAAATAATTCACTTTGCTGTCAAAAAAAAAAAAAACAAATAATTCACTTCTCTCCCGTAAATGTTTAAATTTAGAAGCTTTTAGTAATTATGCCTTGACTCAAAAGATAAAAACTCGATAAAGTTAAAATGTTAATACGCGATAATCGCCTAATCACAATATTACATTTTGGTTCCTATCAGGTTTTATTAAGTGATGTCTGCACTAATTTGCAGGTACTGCCTCTAATTAATATACTTCTCTGATTTTATTAGATACAGGTAATCTATATTAAAGAAATTTACAAAAACATTTTTGTAACTTGACTCAAAAAATTAACATGGCTAATATGCACATTATTCCATTTTGATTTCTACGTAGTACAATAAGCTAATAAAGTAGCTAATACTTATCCTTATCCTTATATTAAACAAAGAGTTAAGAACCACGAAGTAGCAATAAGATAGAATAACTAGCATTAAGCGGAGAACAAGACATCAGCAGTGGAATTAACAACTGCCAATTTGCTGTGGACTAGAATGATCAACCAGGAAGTCAATGTTTTTAGTTCGTCTTAATAAATCAGTCAATAACACAATGTTTGGTTGTTTGCAATTTGAACAGAATTTTTAGCGTTACCATTTTGGTTATATCAAATTAAGAAACTATTAGGGATGTATGCAATTTATATAAAATTAGTTGTATGTTTCACCCAATAAGTTAAGTTTTAGAACAAAAAATAAGAAACCATTCAATTCATACACTTTATAAATTATATATGTTCTTATAAAGACATTTCCACCCAGATATCATTGTTCAATGATCGCTGTAAAAAAAATGATCATTATTTGTTTTAAACATAAAATAATATATGACTTGTACAGGCATTGCTTATTAAGTTTCAATGGATGTGGGAGAGTATTTGTAGTGTGATTGGCAAAAATTAATAATTGCACTCAGAAGTGACTCTTTATCAGAGCCAGGTTTCGATCCTGGGACCTGTGGGTTATGGGCCCACCACGCTTCCGCTGCGCCACTCTGATTAGTTGAAGTTATATTGAAATAGTAAATTTAAAAACAAGACATTTTGATTTCTAATATTTTCTGGACTTTGATAAAGTGGTCCATCTGTTGCAGCTCTTTTCTTTCCTATAGTTTGTATAATATATATTTCTTTTTGGGGAATAAAAAGGAGTGAAACAGTGTACAAGAACATGCCAACCCTTGAGACAAGAGGTTGTGGGGGTGCACTGCATAGTTGAGGGAGAGACAAAGGATTAAAAAGCATGAAAAGAAGTAATAGTTAACGATGTACTCATAATACTCATGTGTCATGATCAAAAGTTTGATGCTTTACTTAACTGGACAATGTCCCTTCCCTTAACATTCCAGCTTGGGATTGATTCTCTTTTGTTACTTTGTGGAATTTATTTTTTTTGTTTACTATTCAGCTACATGTTGATTGGGGCTAGTCTATATTTCATTATTTTTTCTGCTGAACTTTGGGAGGAAATATTCTTCTCGCTTTTATTTCAACCGGAATGATATAAAATTGGGACGGACTAGCTACTTTGCTGAAACTCAATTAATCAGGTGCCACTGAGCTAGTAGGTATTGAAACAAGTACATAGAATAAAGTTTTAATTTATGACATTCTGAGCTGAACTAACATATTTAATTGGATTCCTCATCATTGTTCTGTTATTTATAACTTGGCATCATCATTTCCTAGAACTTTCAGAAACATGTGGTCATGCTTTAGACTACATAAGATACAAGATAAGGGGTTCCTCTTTTATTTCTTTCGATCTGGACAAAGAACACTATGCCTTCGGATAGACATTTTACTACTCCGAACATGCAACCAATCAAATTAATGCTTTCACCCCCCAATCCACATGGCTGGGAACTAATTATAATACAAGGTATTACTCCAAATGGATTATATTAATCATGCAATATAAAAATGGTGTGTGGTTTTTGTCTGAGTGTTGGTTGGTCTTCTCACAACTTGATTGAAGAACCAAATTACATAAATATCATCTATTGATGTCATAATGATTCGTAAGTTGAGTCTTTCTAAATTACTCTAATCTCCTCTTGATTTTGCATTTTTAATATAAAATTTCTTCTATTTTTAAAATTTACATAAAATTCTAAATAACGAATCTTTGTTAAAAATTTTCATTAGATACTTTTTTATTCTTTATCATTTTTTTTGAAAATTCAAGATTACTCTTTCTAATTGAATTTTTCAAATTACAAATTCTTTATCTTTCTCGTTCAAAATTAAGGGTGAAAACCTCTTTGCATTGTAAATTTATGAGTCTGTGTATGTTTTTTATGTCATTGTTTTTCTTAGACCCCAAAAAAAGTTGTTGTTATTATTATTTTAGCATACTTTGACAAGCATTTTTATTTATTTATATCATTCTTTTATTTTGTTTTATTGTGATTCATTCAATCAAAATAGTCTTACTTTCTATCTTGACTGAGAATGGGGAAATGATGCCATGTACCACGAGCCCCGACTATTGAAACAAGCGAACATAATATGTAATTTTATGTTGTTGGAATTTTTTAATTATATTTCATTTTACATTTTTAAAGTTTTAAATATTATATTTTAAAACATTAAATAAATAACCTCTTATTATTTTTTATTAATCTTTTATTTTATAAAGCATTAAGAAAAAAACATTCACTTATTATTTATTATCATTTAATATTTCAGAAATTATCTAACTAAAGTATTTATAAGTATTTGATTCATTTTATAAGTATTTTATTTAATTGACAAATTTTAAAATAATTTCCTTTATTTTGTAAAAATGAAACTATGAATTTTTTTTATTTCTAAATAATGTTATTTGAAAAAATTATCAATATTTAATAATTTCAAATTTTATTGCAATATAGATTTAATTAAATATTTATAAAGTATAATGTGTTTTATGTAAAAGTTTAAAATATAGAGCGATTATTATGTAATAAGGAAAAACTATAATTAGTAAGGGCATTTTTATCAATCTAATACAAAAGATAATTGTTGACAGTTGACTAACGGTTATGTTAAGTGTTTTGTAAAAAAAATAGGTTTAAGTATCATTTATTTATAAAATATAAGAGATTCTGTGTAGGTTTTTAAAATAGATGAAGTTTTTGTGTTGAAAGTGCAACATATATTGTAATAATTTCCTCAATAATATATATGGTCATTATCAGATCGATTAAGGCAAGCATATATGTTGAGATTAATGTAGTATATGACTTCGTTTGATTCAAATTCCTGATCACATTTGCAAGTGTCAATTTTAGTCATAAAACTGATAAATTAAAAGTAATCTAAATTGTTTTTTAAAAATATTATGTACTGACGCCTTTAAATTCCACATTTTATTTACTTTATATGACATTGACTTTACTGGGGATATCCACATTGAATTATCTATATATCTATATAAGATATAAAATTAATTCTACCTGATATTTATTAATATTTTTATTTATTTAAAGAATAATTTAATTTATGTGCATTGGCATCCAGTAATGTATTACCACATCATTTATTAAATTTAATGATATTGAGGTGTCATATTCGTTAAATAACATTAAATAATATTATAATTCTTTTTTGTAATGACTATACATATCTATTAAATCCTTCATTTTATTATTTTCTCTTATTTTTTTTTCACTATTTCATATCTTTTTCAACCTTTTTTTTTTTTACATTTTTAAGTCTCTCAGAATTTTTTTTAGTTTATTTACATTTTTTTTCTAATTTGTAAACAAATAACAATAAAAAGACATTAACTTTTAGTTAATTAGAAAAAAAAACATACTTTAAGTGTTTGTTTGATTTTCAATTGGAACAGTCAAAATTAATTTGGTGAATTTAATTTTAAATCACTTCTATTTAATGTATTTCATAAATCATACATCATATTCTATTATTAATTCTATAAATTCATCCAAATTTAATCCTATCTAACTATAAACAAAACGGACTCACTTGCAATAGAGAGGGGTGAGCTTGAGGCTGAGGGTTAATACAAACCGCATGTCCAGTCTTTTACCTGCTTTCTCGCTCTCTGTTAGGTCTATATCGCTAACCATTCTGAAAGCCTACCCCAATAATGGGCCTGCACACGGGAAAGCACAAGTCGAAAATGTTAAGTACAAAATTTTGCTTCGACCTTCGACCAAAAAAAAATTGCTTCGACCAAAAAAAAAAGTGCTTCGACCAAAAACAACAAAAAAAAGTACAAAATTTGCTCATTCTGTTCGACCCAAAAAAAGTAAATGCTTTTTCTACAACCAAACTTAAAAGTTAAAACTAGACATGCCTTGACAGAAGACGGTACTCACATATACTCGTGGATATATATATATATATATATATATATAACACCCGTGACAGAAAATGGTACTCACAGATACTCGTGGATATATATATATATATATAACACTCGTGCGTTGCACAAGTTTATTATATTTTATAACTATAATATTTTATAAGTTTAATTTTAAATAAATATGCTTGTTTGTTCTTGATTTTTGCACAAACAAATGTATTTCTGATCTGTCTAGGACGAGATACGAATCCTTTGTTATTTAACGTGGGTTCTACCGTAGTATGAAATCTTAGGGGAGAGTTCGAACTACGAAGCGTAACGCAAGCAAGGAACAGAAACACTAAAATGCGTTACAATGGCCCCTGACTTCCTAGTTTATAAGGAGTGCAATGAGCATGTGAAAGAAATACAAGAAGAAAACACATGAAACAAACAAGTAAAATAAGCAAAAAGGGTGGTCTGCCAGGGTCCCTACTTTCTCTAAGCTTGCTGGTATTTTGTCTTGATCGCGATGGTGGATGCTACAGCTTTTTCAGTGTGCTTTTGAGTGTTCAGGTTGCAGACCTTTGATCTGTGAAGCTTTCTCCTATTTATAGTCTTCACCTTGGTAACTGTCATCCTCCAGATGGCTCTTCACAACTGACTTTGGAACCATCATAGCCCCATGTTCTCTTGCATGAACGCTGGTGATCTCCTTTAGTAATTGTTGAAGGTGACGTGGCTGTGAGCACCTGTTAAACAATAAAAGAAGGTAACCCACCTTTCGCATTTGTTCACTCCGAAGTTGTTCTTTTCGAACACGAAAAAGGGCTTCGAGCTCTCCAGGCTACTATGCCTTCGAGCTGAGGTCCACCTCGAACCTTCTTGCTCAAAGCCCGGGATTCCCTCTGCATAGAAACCTTCTTTCGAACTTGGCTTCCCTCTCCTTGTATTCGAACTACCGACCACTTTGACTCCATTGACTACCGTCCATCTTGGTCAATGTGCATGAGACTGCTTCCTATTGGCCCCTGGAGATGGCCTTTTCAAAGTTATCAAAACTCTTCTTCTTTAAAAGGTAAGGCCTCAGGGAGAATACACCATTGTCCTCATCTGTTCCTATGGAGAGACCCTTAGTATTGGCTGTCCTGTATGACCTGAGGGTTCCATTTCCTTTGGATTTCAGGTCGTCAGGATGTCCAACATTAATGGTCACTTCAGAGAGGACTAAGACTTTAGGTCGAACAGCACAACCAAATTACCAGGCCTTAGCCCCATGCAAGGTCTGGTATTGCTTCCCCCTCCTTGGTTCCAGCTTCAACAACAGGGCAAGAAATCACATGTTTGCTCTGCCCCCAGTCTTCTGATTCTGGAGGGTGGAAGAAGGAAAGAGATAGGAAGGTGCTGAGGAAGAAAAGGTCAAAGAAGAGGATGATGAGGATGAGGGATCGAAGGATCTGGATTATTTGGAAGATCCTAAGTTTCGAGCCTCTCCTTCTCACCGTTCGACCTTCTGATGCCTTCCCCTTCCGGAGACATGACACTGGCAAGGAGCTTCGAAGATCATTACCCTCTTCAGCTCAAGGCAAATACCTGCCAAATAATTCAAGATATAGGCATGAAGTTCGAATAGCGAAACTTTACTTAGGAAATAAGCTTATTGTATTTAATTTTGAATCAATAAAATTTCCTTTATTTGGCAATTGGTTGAGCCACTTCGAGTTCCTTTATTTAATTATCTCTTGTTCACCCTCTTCGAACTTTCATTTGACTTTGCGTTTCGATTCGTTACTTCGAATTTAATTTAACGCCTAACAATGCTAAAATTATTATAGATTAAATATATTTAAAATATGTTAAGAAATAAAATTATATTACTTACTAAACATGAAGAAATAGTGAAAGGTATTTCTTGAACAAAAAGTTATTTTTTGCTGTGGAGGATAAATTGTTAAAAATTGTATATAAGTACCATAATTGGTCGAATTTTTTTTAATTTCATAATTAAAAATTATATATATATATAAGTTTAACATAAATAATGATTTTGTATACAAAAGCATATTACTTTTTCTCTTCCTTTCTTATGATATTACCATCACATCTCTCACTTTAACTTTTTTTTATCTTTCTCATATTCATTCAAATGTAAAGCTATATGAGTATGGACATATTATTTTCCTATTCTCATGCACCTTGAAAACATTCTAATAGTAAGAAATTTAAAAAGTATAAAGACTGTCTCAAAGTTTAAAGAATGAGGCTGAGTATTGTCTAAAATTGGTTAAATTTATTGTTTTAGTATACTTACAAACATTATATTGATGAGTTTATATTAAAAATCATAAGAAGTATTTAATATCTTTTAAATTAAAAATATAATTATAAGTAGTTGTGACCTATGAATAGTAAATTAAATTTTTAGTAAACAATGAGATTAAATAATTCATTTAACTTAAAATTAATATAATTAATTATGAGTATTTGACATTTAGAATTTAATATTTAATATATTATATATAATAGTTATAATATTTAATAATACTAATTATATAATATGAACTAGTATTCTACCCGTGCGATGCACGGATCTTAATATCTCATAATTCATTTTTTATATCATAAAAAAATTTATTATATATAGTTAATTAAATTTTTTAATTTAAATAATATATATATGAAAACAAATGTATGAAAATTATCAATAAAATAAGTTTTATTAAAGAAATGATTTTAAAATAAAAATATTAAGTACTTACATTTTTTATATTGTAATTCATTTTTTTGTAACCTTAAAATATTTTTGACAAAATAATTTTTTTTATATTTAATGTTAGTTGTTTTTCATATTTTATAAAAAAAAATTCTTTTCATGTTACAACTAATTCATGCTTTTCTTTTCTAATCAATTCTTTTGTTAAAATAAAAATTTAAAAGAGGAAGAAGCAAATTTGATTTGATCTCGTATTAAAATAAAATGAAGTTTTCGACTAACTATGTGAATATATTACCAAATTGTGAATACATAATCTTTGATTAAAATTCGATAATAATTATTCATTACTCAAATAATTTCTATTTGTTAAAAGTTAGAATTTTTTAAGAAAATATTTTCATAAAGGTTATTACTTATAATAACATTTTTATATTAACTCTTATTTTATTAAGAATATTAATAAATTTAGATTAGTACACGTTAACTAATATTATATTATAATAATTATAATAAATAATAATAGTACATACCAAACAGTTGATTGATCACAGTGGAAATGGACTGTGACTTCAAACGGACTTTACCTTCAAAGGTGAAGGGTTAATTATAGAATCCTGGAGTCGCCACTCTTGCGAGGGCTTTACCTAATCACCCCTGATCTGAGGGTTAAACCCACGTCTATGTCTGTAGGGGATTACCAGTCAAAGACATAAAAGCTAATTTATTTTTCATCAAAGTAATTTATTTTAACATATAATATATTTTTAAAATATAAGTAAAAGTACACTATTGGATTACATATCTGCGAATGTTCAAATTATCTAAAATTTGATATAGATGATCATGAAGGTAATGTAATATGATTCAACGGTGGATCAATCAAATTCATATTTAAAAAAAAAAATAGGTGGTATAACTCTAAAAGTTGACACCTAGTGTTAATTGATCATGTATTTACTTGATTACTTGTTAATTTACTTTTAAAATGTAAGGAGACAGATAAATAAATAGCATGACTTATCATTATTACAATATTGTAATAATCAAATTCAATTTTAAAATTCAATTTTTTATACTTCATAGAAATAATTATGAAATATAGGGGATACTTGTAAGTTTAATTATAAAATTAAAGAAAAAATACAAAAATAAAAATTAATTTGAACAAACCAATATTAAAATATTTTCTAATAAATTTTCTTTTAATTTTTATCTTTAAATTTATGGTATTGAAATTAAAATTATTTTTTTCAATGAAATAAAATTTGAAGAGATGTTTTAATTTATTTTTTATAATTTTTTTTTAAATTTTAAAATTCAAAGAGAAAATGGAAATGAATATTAAACAAATATATGGTGATAAATGATTTCTAAAATAATATTTTTGTTAGTTAAAGTGATTTATTAAATATATGGAAATATAAATTTTAAAATTATTTATTTGTTATATATATTTTTTTATTTTCATAAAAATGTTTGTTTAATATATAAAATATTGGCTAGTTTAATTCTAAAATATGTATTCACACCTAATTTTCCTTTTTATTTATCTGTTTCTTCTTTTTCTATCATATCGTTTATATCCTCTTTTTTTATTTTTTTATATCTCTCTTTCTTACGCTTCTTACACCATAAAAATATCTATGAGAGTTTTAATACATTTAAAAAAGAGTAATGATATTTTCACATTACATCTTTCACCTTCTCTCATTATTTTATTTTTTCTTTATATTTCTTTTTTCCACACACTTCTCACACTCAAAACAAATGGACTCTCAGAGTTTTAATATTCTTAAAAAAGAGTAATGATATTTTCATATTATATTTTTCACATTCTCTCTCTTCATTTATTTTTTTATATCTCTCTTTTCTCTACATTGCTCATGCCCAAACACCCAAATAAATAGTCTGTCAAAGTTTTAAGACTCTTAATAAAGAGGATGATATTTTCACATTCCTTTATTATACACTATATTTCACACTTTTTTTTCAATCTCTCTCTTCCTTTCCTAATACTATTTTAAATAAACCTAACACATAAAAATACTCCCCCCGTCCATGATTATAAGACTCTTCCAACTGTTTCACCACCGTTTAAGAAAAATTAGTTAATGCATTGATTTTTTTTTAAATTATAGCATTCCAAATATACCTCTATTTAAAGGTTACTACATTGATCAATCAATAATAAAAAGCATTCATATCAAACTACTATTTTAAAAGAACCCAACTCATCTTTCTCATTTCTCTTTTCATTTTTTCTTTATACCCCTTATTTTATACACTTCTCACACCCCAAAAATCGATTGTCAAATTTTTACTACTCATAAAAAAAGTAATGATATTTTCACATACATTTTTTCACCTTCTCTCTCTTAATTTTTTTCTTTATATTTTTTTCCTTAAATTTCTCATACAAAAAAATTGACTTTCAAAGTTTTAATACTCTTAAAAATTTGGAATGATATTTTCACATTCATTTACTATACATTTTCTTTCACATCTTATTTTTTTTTCAATCTCTCTTTTTTTTTTATAACATCAAAGTATTATTTTAAATGAACCAAAAACAATGAAAAATTATTTTCATCAATGAATTGTTAAAAATAAAGTAAGAAATATTATAGATGGGTATGCATAAGTGAACTTTATAATTTGATCTCTCTATTCTTTTTTATAACATCAAATTATTATTTTAAATGAACCAAAAACAATGAAAAATTATTTGCATCAATGAATTGTTAAAAATAAAGTAAGAAATATTAGAGATGGGTATGCATAAGTGATCTTTATAATTTGATTTCAAAATTTGAAAAATGAGAGATTAAAAAAGGATGGGACACAAAGTTATGTGACAAAACTTCTTTTCCAAGACTTAAGCAAAATTTATTAAGAATTAGTCATTTCAAATATTGTAATAGTATAGATATCTCAAAAAGTAACACAAAAACCTTCCATAAATGGCAATAAAAAAATTAAGAGACCCCAATGAATAGTGAAAAAAAAAACTTCTCAAATATAATAGTATAGATTAATTGTGAGAGATGTTTTGTATTCCATATGTTATATTTCATGAATACAACATCAATAGTAATGTTCAAGTTAATTTTACTATATATATAGATAGATATAGATATAGATAGATAGATAATGGGTAGTCGAATATTTATAGAATGATTGGGTATAGATATTATATCATCTGTTCCGTGGGTAGCCGCATATTCATTAAAATATATTTTCTATTAAATATATTAAAACATTAGTATTTTTAATTATTTTATGATGAGATAAAATTTATTTTATATTATTATATTATAATGATAATTTATATCATATAATATTAATATAATATGATATTATAATACATTATACGACATTTTCTCTCTTTTTTTATAAAATTTAAATTTATAAATATTAAAGGATACCAGTGAATACCCGTTACTTGTACGAGTACTCGTTAATTTTAGCAGCTATGGATACGAGTAGTGTACTCCTCACCCATTGAAATCCCTACTTAGAGCGAGCAATTGTCAATTAGGATGAATTGCAAAATGCAGAAATTAATATATCTCCACTCTTTTACTTTTTTTTATATTATAAAGTTGAGTCTTTACTTGTGAAAATAGAATGCTCACTTTTTACATTTTTTTCACCATTTTTTAGCATGTTTTTACATACTTCTCTTAACCTCCTACGAAAAATAATATTTTGAAATCAAAATATGTATTATTCTAATTCTTAATCTATTCTATTTCTATTCTAATTTATTTTAATTTAAATTTAAATTATTATCATGATCATTTAGTTATATATAATTCCCAAGAGAATATCCTCGTTTGAGCGAGAATGAGAAAACAAAAATCACTTAGTGTTCTTGTTCAAGCGAGAGAACCTCACTTGAGCGAGAATACACGATTTTGGTTTTTTAAAACAGAATGTCTAGGGTTTGGCCCTCATTAATACTCCATTTATTACACTTAGAGAAATGATTCTAGAGAGAGGAAGGGCACCCAACTTGGAGAAGGAGAAGAGAAAGAGATTTTGTCCATCCTCACCCTCACCACCTTACCTATTTCTCATTCTTGGTTATTTCCATGTGAGTATAGCTCACACACTCTACCCCATCTTGTATGAGAACTCCCCTATGAACCCTATTCTCTCTTATTCCTTCTTCTTTGCTTGTGAATGAGTTAGTTGGTATAATTATTGTGAAATGCATGTTGTGTGCCCTAGTTATTCCCCCTATCTAGGCTTTATGTTGAAAATGTTATTCTAAGATAAGGTTTGATATTATGGGGGTTTGAGGGACTATGAGAGCTTTATGTTATGTGGGTTCACAATATGCAAATGTACTTTCATGATTTATGTTAATTTCTAGTAAACCACTCATATATCATGATATCAAGTAAATCAAGAATCAAGGGTTTCAGGTAGGCTTCGGCCATCACGGGTCTGGACCATCAGGTTAAATGTTTAAGATGTGGCTTCGGCCTTCAGGTAATGACAGTGACTATATGTCCCTGAGTTAAGGTCTAGCTTCAGGAAAGTGATAAGATCCCTACTGTTGGGTTAGCGGTTCATGTTAAATCAAGCTTCAAGTTATTATTGTTCATTTGATGCAATTTCATCTTTAATAACATGTTTGTGTTGTTGCATATCATTTGCTTGTATTCCTACACCTGTATGTTTAGCCTTGCTCACTGAGGCGTTAATCTCACCACATGTTTATGAGTTATTATCCATCCATCAAATTAAATGATTTATTCAATCCAATTCAATTTTTTTCCATTTAGTAATTAGATGAACGAGATTAAATTTATATATAGGTACGTAGGTTGGATCATAGGTAAACAAATTGATTTGCCACTCATAGTTGATATATTGAGGGTACTTAATTTTCTTTCAGCAAAAATTTGAAACCTTTGGTGAAATAGTGCAACATACTTGTAAACACCCAATTTAGACTAGGGCATTTAGAATTTGCAGGAAAAATATAAAAATAAAACAATGTTGAAGGTTAATTTTACATAATAAGTTTGACTTTTTCTCACTCCCATTTTCATCATTATTGAGTTTTATTTCTTATCTTTGCATTAAAAAATTAAAAATATATAAAAATTAAAGTTTAGTCAAATTAAAATTAACATTGGTAGTTTGGTTAGGGGAATAATAATAAATAGCTTATTCCATTCAAATAAAAACCAATGAAAAATATATAAATGAAAAAATAAAAAAAAATAATGAAAAGAGAAAATATGAGATTAGGTTCAGTTTAGTTTGTATTTTCATTTCCTATTTTGATTTTCTGTTTTTATTCTATTTCCTGTTTTCTAAAATTTTATAAAAAAAATTGAAAATATTGGAAATAAAAAAAAATCTTTTGTAAAATTCAAAAAAAAAAAAATGAAAACGAAAAACCCAAAAATTTCACTTTTCACTCCCAACTACTGACCTCACTTTTCCCTCACGCACACTGGCAGCAAGCACACACTTTTCCCTCACGCTCCCACGCCTCATCACATTGCACACACACTCATATTTGGTTTGATTATTTAACAACAAGACCATAAGCATAAGGTATTGAAAGGGGGAATTAATTCACAATGTAGCAACAGAGGGGATTCCATTTCTTCATTCAGGCACAAGTAAAAGGAGGGGATACGATGTAGCTTCCATTACTATTTCATCAATCCATCTTTCTCCCTCACACAAACCACCATCTCCTCCTTCCTCAGTCATCATCCACCGATCCTCATCACCATTTTCAACCACCTCCCTATTGCAACCATTTCTTCCTATAAACTCACTTGTAGCCACCTCCATCGCACCACCGTGAGCCACTGCAAGCTTCGTCGGAGCTCCGCCACCACCTTTCTGCTGCCAAACTTTTCCCTCTCGCCCCTGTCTTCTTCCAACTCGAATCCCTGTAGCTGCCTTCATCACACCACTGTCCCTGTCGACGTCGCGCCTCAAATGTGAGCGAAACTCAGCCCCACGCGGCAAGTCCAATCTTTGTCCCCTGTCTCTAGTCCGAGACCATCTCACTCCAGCCAACAATCACCTTCACGTGGCACGGCGCTGCAAGTTTTCTATACAATCATCAATAGGAAAAAATAAATAAAAAATGGAAACTAATGTCTCAAAAAACAACATTAGCTAGAAGACATCTAATTAAGCCCTGTGGTGGAGCATCAAGAATTGAAATACAAATACTTTTAAAAATAATAGAAATATGAGAATGGGAATGGAGAAAAAAATTTCCCTACCAACCATATCACAATTGCAAAGTTAGCATGAGTTAACAGAACTTAAACAACATTAGGTTACAATAGGGTGACAAATTAATCCAATTAACCATCATTCATCCTATGCATCTATACACAAATTCAATCCAGTCCATCCATTCTAGAAAAAGAAAATAAATGGATTGGATGGATTGAACTATTTTAATTAATAGATGAACAGTGATCCATCCTTTTTCTATTTTAAATCCATTAGATTCTATCTTATTGGAGTGTCACTTCTGCAATTTTTATCGGCTCGCCACTGTTGCTACTCACTAAGAGACTTGAAACTGAGGGTCATATCTCAATACTTTATGAAAATATTTATTTCACGCTACAATTTTTTAGCTTCATTTTAAAAAAGTATCATTTCAAATTTTTAAAAGTGTACTAAAATAATTTTTTAAATATAAGTCGTTATGTTTCATCTGGTGGAGTTCGACCAAGCTTTCTCATTTAAACTAAACATATTGAATTAGTGGTTTTGTATTTGCAAAATCCATTAAGTTAGTTCATTTAAACTATGTATAGAGAAAAACATGTAGAGAAACGAGAGAAAGAAGAGAGTGATGGAGAGGGAAAGAGGGGAGAGAGAAAGGGGAGAAAATCTTAGCGGAGAAAATTGTAGAAAGAGAAAATATTATTTTGAGTGAGTACGAGAGAGAAATATTTTTAAAAAATAATCAAAATTATTTTTGATAAAATAATCAATTTTTTTAGAAATAATTTTATGAATCCATCCATAAAATAGTTATTAATTGATGGTTTGGATGATTTTTATTTAATGGGTCATGGATGAATTGGATTTTTATAAGATGTTTTTAACGGATTATAAATGGATTAATGGATTGTTTCAATCCATTCATCATAATTCAAATCCAAATTCATTCAATCCATCCATTTGACACCTCTAGGTTACAAAGATTTCATTAAAATAATTTCAAACTATAAGGACTACTTTAAAAGGTTTCAAATTACAGGGATTTAATTAAGATTTCAATCAAATTATAGGGAGCAAAGAGTAATTTCACCTTGTTTATTTAATTATTTAATTAATTAAGTTAGAAATCATTGTCTCTAGTCCTTGTGGGTACGATACTTGAGCGTTATACTCCACTTTATTACTTGGTTATAAGGTGAATTTGCTTTTAAAACACACTCATTCATTATAATCATGATAATAATAAATTAAATTAAAAATAACTAATTAACCTTTACTTTTAGTGTGTGGACATTAAACCACATAATCATCCGAAATAGATGACTTTTTATGTCGTACAAACCTTTTTAATGGTATGTCTTGTGGTTAATCTATCACTTGTTCATTTTCACAATGTTAGTTGCTCATCACCTGTATGCTTATCGTATGGGTTTAGAACGTTAATTTGTTTCCTGAACATGTTATGTGACTGTGATATAACAATAGGGACAACAACTTGAGGAGAAACACTAGTTGTAGGAGTTTCACCGTGAGTCTCTCTAATATCCATTTTTCATCCTCACTCTCACTGAACTGGTCATTCTCACTTAATAAGGCATTACCAAACTTAGGCATTCTCAAACTATGGTTATATAGTAAAATTTCCCCTTTGACTTTTTGGGATAACTGATGAAGTAACCTCTAATGGTTCTTGTATCAATATTCTTTTCATGTGGATTTTATATCCTTACTTCTGTTGGTGTTGGCATAAAATAAATTTTATTCGAAGAGAATGCAAGAGACAAGTACAGAGATTAAATAAATATTTTATTAGATAAATTACAAGGGAGAGTACAAATTGGCTATCTAATAAATCCTTGTTATTCTTCGAATGAGGCTTTGTTGCTCCTCATCTTCGAATATGTCTCTGTTGTTCCTCATCTTCGAGAAGGCCTCTGTTGATCCTCATCTTCGAGTACTCACTCACCAACTCTAAGTGGTGGTCAGGAATGCCTTTCCAAGGCATTTGTGAAGAGGTAAGTCTGGTGCTTGAGGTGGAAACAAAATAGAGTCCCTTAGAGGACTGGGACTCCCCATTTTGGCTGGCTTGTTCGACCTAAAGGAAAAGGCTAAAGAAAATGAAGGGGCCTTTGGCATTGGACACCCTGTCGACTTGAATAGTGGCAAGGCTAAGCAAGATCAGGTCGAACAGAGCAGCCAATAACATAATCCACTCCATGAAGAATGGGGTTATGGAGTTGTGGTGAAGTTTAACAACTATTTATAAGGGAGGAAGGAAACCCAAAACATAAAATGCCACCAATTCAAACCAATAACAGAAGGCCTGCATTTACTACATTCAAGTGGCCGATGGTCAATAAGTTTCTCTGGACGGCAGAAGAATTTAAGGCACGTGCTCAAAAGGAAATTGAGGGAGAAGCCATGCGCAAGGTCGAAGCTCACCTGTGAAGGAAATTTCGAAGAGGTCATGTCAAGATCGAAGACAGGTAGAAGCAAACTATCAATCGAAGGCTGGGTTCAGAACTCGAAGGCTTTGAAGTCCTTTCTTCACTCGAAGAGGTTTCAAATCTTAATCCACGTCAGCAATAGCAAGTTACAAAATAAGTGTTGCATGAGCGTTAAAGAACGTGGGAAAATGGAGGTTGGTGAAGAGCCCGCATGGCAGTTACATGCAGTTCAAGAACGGTTTCAAGGGATGCCTATAAATAGGAAGTGAGAAGATTGGCACAAGATCCGCAAACTGAACACTCAAGCACCTTGAAGCCAGAGCATCCATTCAGAGATCAAGGCACCCAGTTGCAGAGAGGCAAGTAGGGACTGCAGACCGCCATTTAGTTTTTCATGCTTTTACGTTCAATGTACTTTAAATTTCCAGTGTATGTACTTTGTTATTTCAGTCACTTAAATTAAAAGTTTGTCCATCTTTGGATACACCATTAAAGACTTCTCTTTTTCTTCTCTGATTTTCTTAAAATAACACATTAAAGAACCCTTTTCAGAGGACTCGTATCTCGTCCGAGATTGCTCTTGAGTTACATTGGTTTAGACTGATTTCCAAGATAAACAGTTAGGTAGCCCCATACATGAAGATATCTTGAATTGGGTTTCCTTTCAGTCCACAGTTCATAAGGAGATTGTCTTTCTAGGAACCCTATTAAGAAAATATGCAATGGTCTTTAATGCATACATCCAAAAAGATAAAACGTATAGTGTTATAACTTAACATATTCCGAACCATTACCATAAGAGTATGATTATCATTCTATTGTAATATATCTGGCATTGTATATTATGCACATATGCCCTGAATTTCAAGAAACTTTGCAAATAAAAATGGGCATTGTTCACTCTCATCGAATTTACCACAATGTTAAATAAAGATTCAACAAAATTAACATCAAAATTGAAATTATATAACTCATGCATTAAAGTATCATAACCATGATAATACACAAGTTTATACAAATGAAAAACATTGTTTCCAATCTTAAAACTAAAACCTACACAATCCAACTTTAATACAAAAAACTAAGTTTCTAGCGCAACCAAGAATATAAAGACACGTTTCAAGATCTAGATAACAACCATTGTCCAGGATTAATCTTTATGTCCCAATTCATTCTATTTGTACCTTCATTTTGTTCCTCATATACACGACCTTCTCAATTTCATTTATGAGTTGGATTGAAAGGAATCCCTGTATAACATAAGATATATGAGTAGTCAAATAAAAATCTAACCATCAAGCAATATTAGACGCTTCAATAAGGTTTGATTTAAAAATTATAGAAACACAATATATACCTTTCCTTTCAAAGTAAGCCATTTTTTAAGGCAATCATTCTTGAAGTGTCCAGCCTTCTTACAAAATAGCATTTATGCTCTTTATGGTTTGTGTCGTTGTTAACCTTTATTGGAGATTCTTCATTCCTTCCTAGTGTGGTGTTGTTGCTGCTAGATCCATCAAGAGTCATGAGATGGTTGGAGTGATCCTTCACTTTCTTCATCCTCCCTTCTTCTTGAACCAACATGACCTTAATCTCTTGAAAGTTCCATTTATCGTTTATGGTGTTACAGCTCACTTGGAATTGGCCAAACTCAGAAGGGAGAGAATTAATGATGAGTTGTAATAGAAAAGACTTACTCACATCCATGCCCATTGATTTCAACTTTGTTGTTAAATTTTCCATTCCAGTTAAATGGTCGTGAATGGGTTGTGACCGGTCAAATTTTTTAGTCGTTAGCTCACTCATTAAGGTCTCCACTAATTGCGAGTATTCCTTAATTTTCTTCATGAATTCCCTTGCATTGTTTGTCTCGAGCATCGATGGCTTAATGTTATCAGCCATTGTCATACACATTAAGCTCAAAGACAACATGTTAGACCGTTCCCAAGCCTCATAAAGAGACTTGTCATCCTCCGTACTGGTCTCAGTAATGATTGCAGGCATCTCGTCCATAACCATTACCAAGTCCAAGTTCAATACACTAAGTTGAAACTGAATTTGTTCAGACCACTCAACATAGTTCAATTGACTTAACCACCTTATTGCTGAAAGCAAACAAATTAGCGAAAACTGCAAACTTTATACAAGCTCATACATTAATGCTTTGAATACATTTAATAGATTCGAATAAATAATATCATTAATTATGTATTTAAGTTTACCTTTGGGTGATACTTAAATTCAAAACTTCAAGCAAACAAATCACGATACTAAAATAAATATACTTTAATCGACAATTAATCATACTCTAGTCAACATACATGTTATCATCCAATATTCAAACACATTCATTAAGTATGTTAATAAGTCTCTTTAATTTCGTTAATTATAAAAAATGGTCCACCTTTGGGTGACCTAATTATGCTTTACAAAATTATGAATTAAATTTAATTCATAAACTAGTAAATATCGCGTATTATATAACATTAAAAGGCATGAGAACTAAAATACATCCATAAAATTTGAAATAAGTAAATTTATAGAAATGGTAACATTTGTTGTTTTGTTTCCATACTATAATTTTCCATCCTCCTTCAATGTTTTCCCTTCAAGGCTCAAGATGTTTTCCTCCCTCATCCTCACAAATACTACCCATCATAGTTAACAACGAGAATTTCTACCACAATCGTAAAAGGGTTTTGGTCAACAATGACAGTATCTTAAAAATTACAATCTACCCTCAGCTCACAACTTTCACTTATGCCCAACACACCAACCATATCTTATACTATCACTAACCACCCACATCGTACTCTATTACATGGTCAATCATCCATGAGAATGAACCATAAATTTACACCCTCTTCAACGAGGTGTTGTAATGAAAGTTTATTAGGAACCATGAATCAAATTTCAAAACTAATGAAAAAAAATGAAACACGCATCGATTACATGACTGTAATCAATCATAGCCGTCCAAAATACATAATTGTCACGTGACCGATAATACTATATATCCATAAGGCAATTTATGACATATATGACAAACAATTTTATAAGAAAAATCCAAACTTCACATTATGGTTTATAAAATTAGGGGAAAATATTATTTCATGGAGAATTACAAAATCCTAAATCTAGTTGTGATACCAATTGTTATTTTTTTCCATAATTTTCATGTATAAACCTTTCATAAAATTATAATAAATTATACAAAATTTTTGGATTCTGTGATTCTCACACATGTTAATAATAAAAAGCATGGAAGGAAGACTTACTCAGGTCCATTTCAATTACGTAGAAGAACAAAATTCAGAGCGTGTTTTTTTTCCTATTTTCCTTTCTTTATGGGTTGCCTCTTGGTGGTGAGAAGTACATTCAAAACCTTTCTGAAGTTAAACCCCCTTTGATAACTCACCTTTATGAAGGAAGAGGAGAGGATTTTTCATTTTAAAAAAAAAATATTTGAAACCCCCTTTTGACTTTATTCTTTTTGTAGGTCAATAATTATTACATTGGACTTTTTATTAGAGTCAAGCCATTAAATCAGTTCAGATTATTAAAATAATATAATATTTAGAATTTTAAAAAAGGTGAAATATAAAATTTACTTTTTAACAGTTTTTAAAAACACTATGAAAATCATTATAGTTTTCAGACTATATTTTAATTAAAAACATGATTTAATGTTTTTAAAATAACTTATAAGCCTTAAAGCACACTAAAAACTTTTTATTTTACATATAACATGTTATAAAAAAATTCAAACATTATCGTAAATATTTTTAAAAATATTTTTTATAGGATAAAGGTAGAAAGAAACCCACTATTTTCTTTTTCTTTTTAAAATGTAAGCTTTTATTTATGTGCTCACTTCCTTCATACCCTATATTTATTAGGATGTGTTTGGATAGATTTGGCTCGTCTAAAATACGAAAGTAAATTTGAGATGATAAAATGTGAACATAATCATTGATTGGAAAATTAATAGTTGAGATTGAGATAAGATACATTTATATGTAAAGAAAATTATTGAGTTTCTAAAATTCCAATTGTTGAATTTTCAATTAACAATTATAGTTCTATACTTCATTCTCAAAAATACATTTCTCATTTTAATAAAGTCAAATATGTGTTAGTACATTGACATTCAAATGTCATCAATTCATTTCTTTTCTAACTCCTAGACAAATAACTAATTATCTTCATTGTTATTTATTACAATTATATCTTTTGACTATTTATAACTCTTTTGTAGTCAATCAACATTTATTGCTATTAATTGGTCATAATTTCTTACTCATTTTTAATGTTGGTTAATGACTAGTTAAAGAGGACTGTGCGTCCTACTTCTCTTATCACATCCTTTGTTTTTCTCATTCTTTCTATTCACTTCTTATTCCATATATTTGTTTCAATGACATTACAAACCTCTTAGTTTTAAGTGCACAAGTCTAAGGGTTGAGTTGTATTAACCTTGGGAAAAATTCAAGTTGTCATATTGCATCTTAAGTGAACAAGTCTAAGGGTTGAGTTGTATTAACCTTGGGAAAAATTCAAGTTGTCATATTGCATCTTAAGTCTACCTAAATATTGCTTTTAATGCAGCGGTTCATTCAAAAAAAAAAAAACCAACAATTCTTCTATATCATTTTTATTTTATAACAAGACGATCTTATCATTTATAGACACGAGGAACCTAATCAAGCAACAAGTTGATCATAATCTTCTTTCCTAATGGACTTAAGGCACTAGTTAGATACTAACCCATTGTAAATGTGGACAACAGTCTTTTCAATATCTATGTAAACTTTTTTGGAGACTTATTTGTCCCTAACTTGGAATAAGGAATTAAAAAATGTAAATGTAAGTGTAGGGTTAACATTATAATATTTTTTAATGATTCAAATTGTACATTATACTACTCACAAGGTACATACAAAACTTGACATATGTGGTAGATAGTTGGATAAGCATGTTGACAAGGGTCCAATCATTGGTTGTGTGTATGGAAAAGACTTTGTTGGGAGAGGCTGTACCAACTTTGATTATCTCTCTACTTTGAAAGGGATTAGTCCTGTTGTCGGTTGATAGAGGAATGAAATTAAATGATAATATTAATGCTAATGATGGTCTCCTCTTTTCGCTCCTTCCCCCTCCTTCTTTCACTCCTCCTCCTTCCCCTCCTCCTCTTTTCGCGGCAAAATGATCACAAGCCTGGTCAGACAAAGAATAGTTCAATGTAGTTTTGGAAAACATTGAAGACATGATTATGCAATTTGTAGTAGGTCAAATTTAATTGCTTCACAAATGGATAGTGATCAGGAGGAGGAGAAGAGAGAGAGAGAGAGAGAGAAAGAAAGAAGAGGAGGAGCTAGCGGAAAAAAGAAAAAGAAAACCACCATTAACGTTAACAAGTGTGTTAACGATATGGATGGGTAAAAAAATTGCATTTGAAGGGATGTAAAAGAAAAAAAAATCATTTGCGAGTACTAAAAGCAAAATTTGGTCAATTTAGAGAGATCAAAAAATATTTTATCCAATATTATACATATAAGATGCAGTAAACTTATGCAACAGATAGATATTATATCCAATATAATTATAAAATTATGTTATTATCTTCAATCTAATACCTTCCCTAATCCAATATCTTCTAATGAATGTGTAGACATCATATCCACTTTTAAGGATGAAAAAAATACTCATGTTCGTTGATACTCATGAGTAAAACATGTGACAGGGTGAATTTGGGTATTCAAACGAGCACCTGAAAGTGAAAAAAATAGACTTTTTTCTCCACCGCTTATTAATGAGGCAGGAGTGTATTGGGGTACCTGTGTCCATGGGTATCTGATATATATAAAATAACTTAAAATTGTGCTGCTCAATTTTAAGTGTTTTGTTCTTATTTTTCAAATTATGACTTGATATAAAAAATTCTAAATTAGGTTGTTTTAAGTTTTTTTTTAAATTTTTTTACTTATTATTATTTTCTAAGAAATATCCATTGATATATATATATATATATGGATACTCGTAGATATCTAAAAATATGTTTAAAGCCTACTTAATGGGACATGTATGTGGCAAATTTTCTTTCGTGGGTACGGATGAGGATTACCTCCTACCCGTGCTCGCCTCACGTTGTTGACATCCTTACGCAATGTGCACATGTTCACATCTAACTTGGTGTTCGTGCTATATTTCAAAGAGAATTAGATTCATGTTAAGCACGAAAAGTTTTTCAACGTGGTCTTTTCTTTTTGAATATCCATTAATAGATGAGAATAAAAGAAAGATAAGTGATATAATATGATATGATGTGATGGGAAGAGAGAGAGAGAGAGAAATAATGAATGTTAAATGAGTGTATAAAATTTTTAATGTTTTTATATCGTTGTTGTTTATTTTCTACAAAGGAAAATAATAACATGTTGTGTAACACCCTCATCCCGTGACAGATATTACTTGACTAACTCGGGGGAAAATCATTAATTACTCTTTAAGGAAGTGAGGAAAATTGGTGATTATTTTTTAAAAAAAGAAACATTTTCTTTGATTAATAAATTCTACTTGGGATAGAAGAAGAAGAAACATTTTAATACATGGAATATTAATTCATTACGATTTAAAATTATAACTGAAGTAGCATACACCTAAGTTGGGGTTTTAGCTTAATACATTGCAAAAAGAGAGTGGACTTTCTATTTGGCTACACCTCATCTTTACTGTATATTGTTACTTACATATACCCCTAAATACTACCACTTGAATTCTCAAGATCCAGCTCAACCTAAACGCCGCGTCTATCTTCACCACAGTGTGCATCATTCCAGAGTCCATGTCCACTTAGGTGCCATAAGAGTGACAGACAACGGAAAAGAAAATAAGGGGGTGAGAACACTTTACATGAACTCTCTTAACGCAGGATATGATAACTAGAGTAAACATATTTCGTGATTCACACAATTCATACAATAACATACACAATTAATCACATAAATAATTCACAACGTCATGAAGTTGTGCGAGTATGCTCATGCAATGCTAAGAAGCCACATCATCTTCCATCATTTCTCATAACTACCAGTAATTTCACCATCCATAATGCACAACAGCATTGCCATTGGAAGCAATCAATAGTTAGAGTCCATACTAGCACTAGTACACAGAGCCACCGCTCTAAATAATAATCTTGATTCCACATGTTGATAAACCAGAACATCAACTTTCGGACAATCTCCACTGATCATGATAATGGTTAGAGTCTAGTTAGGGTAACCTGACCATATTAAGGAAATCCCGGCTTACGGGGGCGCAACCCGTGCCACTTGGCAATTTTCCCCGACCTGCAGTCCACACCCTCAAGGCCAAGTGAATGTACCCATTCGTTATCACTCATAACCTCCATTCTTCCATTTCACAAGGTACCACTTGTAGCTTCCCGTCCCGTCATAAGGTCCACCGCCTTAGACGTCCATATGCATATGATGAATGTCATCTATACTTATGCATTCGCAACATACTCGTCCCTTACTGGTAAAGTCACCCCGAATCTTTCCATACAGTAACCCACCATGATATAACAACAGATTCGACACTCGTGGCCCATCGACAGAGTTGCCTTGAATCCTTTCACACAACCACCCACCATGATATGATAACAAATTCGATGACTTTATCCAGAAAGAAACTCAAACCCCATATTGGGTCAATCCGCACTCTTTTTCCAAACTCCTCAAGTCTTATGTACTTAGAGTGTGTTCAATGTGAGCTTTTTGGGTAGGTTACATTTAGTTACTCTCACATTTGAGATTTTATTCCACTTATACCTTATAACTTACTAAATCTTATGTATATGTCTTATGTATTTCACCTCACCCTCACTCAAGTATTATATCGTAGGGTTTCACGCTTCATAGGATCCATTTTCTAATATAGTTAAACTATGTAACTTCAAACTTGAGTCATGATGTATTAGGGTTAAGTGTATAATTAATCTCCATGTATTAAGTCTACCTCTTTTAGGTTTATCTTGCCTTACCTTAGCTTAATCTTCCTTAATTAAGTCTTATCTTAGGTAAATAGAGTTTAATAAGTCCTATTCGACTAGGTAAACTTAGGTTTAGTCCTTAATTAAGTGCCAATCCTTGATTAGGTACTCAATTGGTCCTTAATTCATTCTTAATCACCCTTTTAATCCCTCATTAGGGTTAATCACAATTATTTCAGTCATAACCAATCTCTAATCACCTTCTTAATCCCTGATTAAGTCTTAATCATACTTAATTATGGTTAATCATAATTATTGAAGTCTTAATCAGTCTATAATCATCTTCTTAATCCCTGATTAAGTCTTAATCATAATTACCTAAGTCTTAATCATCATTATTATTCATCATTAACCTTGAATGGTTAGGATTAGTCTTAACTAAACTTAATTAGTTGATTAACTTGGACATTTAGTTAATGAGTTTCTTAATCAAATGAGACCCTTAATTATTCATGCATTAAATTAGTGTTGAGGCTAAACACTAATCCAAGTCCAATTGTTTATTATTAACTATTTATTTTATCTTATCATTATTTGATATTTTATGAGTATTTGTTGAGTATTAGGGCCCAAACTAGTGGCCTAAATGTTATATGACCCATTGGGGTCCATTTACTCATGTTTTAGTCATGAAATTAAAGTGTTTTATTGACTTTTAAGTCAACCTAGTGTTTTACCCGAATTTATACTCTTAATTTCACTTACACTTTTCTTTTACTTTTACCATTTTACCTTTAGTCTTTTAATTTAATCTAATGGGCCACTTAAGCCTACAAACACTTCCATACTCATTATCATCCATCCACATGGATCAAAACATAACACAAGTATGAATATGGTATGAGCTTCATCAAGAACACTCAAGAACACCATGAATTTCATGAATAATCAATATTTCCAAAAAAAAAATGTAAAACTCATACATGATGAACTACTCATATACAACATCAAAATTGTCATGTCAAATCATCAACTTACATGATTACTCATATCAAAGGTCATAGCTTTAGAAATAGAACCAACACTTTTTCCAAGGATTTAAATTCATAAATAATTTATTTATTTCAAAACAATCACACATTCATGCTTCTAATGAACCATAGAACACATTTACAAGTAGATCCGGCAAAATGAGCTAGCTCGACCGGGCCGACCCGCAAAAGCCTGAAAAAATGTATGGCTCGAGCACCTATTTTAGAAGCCCGAATAACTCCTGGGTTTTTTAGTCCAGCCCGATAAGCCCGCTACCCGCAAAAACCCGTAAAAGGCCAGTAGCCCGCAAAAACAAAAAAAATCGGGTTACCCGCAAGAAGCTCGCACAAATGTAGGGCACGAGCACCTATTTTAGAAGCCCAAATAACTTATGGGCTTTTTAGCTTAGCCTGATAAAGCCCGCTGCCCGCATTGAGTGGGGCAGGTCGGGCCGAGTAGCCCGAATTGATAGCCCTATTTACATGGCCAAATCAAATTAAAAATCAACCACACATACTCATCAAGAAAAACCGAATTGATACCATACATACACACACTCATAAATAGTAAGCTAGCATGCTTAATTAGTCAAAAAATTAAAAGTAATGTTGGTTTTAAAAGGGAAAGGAGACGAAAATGCTTTAGGGGTCAATAGTAGCATTGGGTGATGTAAGCAAATTTACTTTTACTTTTTTTTTTACTAATTAAGCATGATTTATGGTGTTTAATGAAGATTTAATCAATTCTAATTGTGTGTGGAAATATTAAGTAATGATTAAGGTATTAAGTTACGAAAAAAGTAGAGATTTAGGTTAAAGGGTATTTTCATAATTTAGTAAGTCACTAAGGGTATTATTTTTTTAACTGAATAAATTCCACAAAAATTTTAAAAAATATAAATACCATTAATAACCTATTTTTAAATTCTAGAATGTATTTTACTTATTATTTCTCAAATTCAAATATATTGGTTAGGGTTACACTGCTAACTAGGGGCATTTTGGTAATTTTACCCAAAAGTTTTGGAAAAATTCTAAATAACTTTATAAAATTCATTATTAATTATACTAACACTCTTTTAATTAAAAATTATAACTTCCCTTAATTTTTGGACATTTTTCATAATCAAATTTATATTTTCTTTAATTGCACAATTACTAAGGGTATTTAGGTAATTTTTCCCAAATTCTAGTTTAGGGAAATTATTTAAAATTATAGTTGGATAGTTCCTGTATTCTAAGTTGGATTATTTATCAATAATTTCCAAAAATTTCTCTATCTAATTTATATATACTAGTAGGGGAAATTGTGGGTGTTGCATGTTGACACTCTTTTACACTTACATTTGGGATGAATACAAAAGAGATAAAAAGAAATGAGGGTGATAATGTGAGATGTGATGGTGATATGATGGTAAATAAATACAGTGATGTCAAGATAAGTGTAAAAATAGGAGTGTGAAAAAAATCACAATTGTTCTACCAATTAACAAAGAAATTAGTAGCTGAAAGAGTGATATTATGATTTAGTTTGAATTAACTTCTAGCTTATAGGAGTTTGTTAGTTGAGATATGTGTTTGAATTTGAAAAATCTTTCTTATAAGTTTATATGTGTTTATGGAGAAGTTAAATGAGAGAACTTTTGAAAAAGTTGAGTTATAGAGACTAGTTTCAATTTATGATAGAAATTAAATTCATTTTACCTTTTTGATTCAATTTATTTTTTTCTCAAAACTGATTGTATATTATCATATAACATTATTTTCTTAAATTTTTTATTATTTTAAAAACATATTACATAAAATTTATATACATACAATATTATAAAACATAACTGGCTCAGAAGCTTGAGGTAAAGAGAGAAAAATCTCACGTTGTACGAAAAACTCAATGTTATTTGATGACTAAAACACACAACATGAGTTCATATATATAAAAGGAGCTTATTTGTTATTTAACACATTAGTCAAGCATCGAAAGACTATTCCATATGTATTACTCATCAATCTTGACTTGCATGGTATGCTCTGTTTTATTAAGTACCGAAAGTTGTTTATTTTGTTTCATTGCGTGTTTCAATAACAAAATTAATATTTTTTATATACTTAATAATTAGGAGTAAATGTCACTAACTCTCTATATATTAACTTTGGACCTGACCTAGAAAGTAAACACTCACTCTCTCAACGAGAAGGCAACGTGTCATTTTTGTGTTTTGTCACTATTTTTTAGTGCGCCCTTTACAGTTTTACTCACTTCCCCCGTAAAAATTTTAAACCTTCGCTCATTCTTAATCTCTTAAAAGCTAATACTTTAAAATCTAAATATTTATAATTCTAATTTTAACCTATTTTTTATCACAATATTTTTCATTTAAATTTAAATTCAAATTCAAATTCTTACCATTATTATTTAATAATATATAATTTTTAATTAATAACTATATTAATCAAATTTAAAAATTTAAATATGCTAATTGTTTGATATCTCAAAATTTAAACTATATAAAATAATAATATAATAATTTTAAAATTATATGAAATATTATTGGTTAAATAATATTATTAAGATAATTAATTTTCATAAATTAAAAACTAAAATAAAATAATTATCTTTTAATATAAACATTCATATTAAATATATAAATATATATTTATTATATAAAAATAAATATATTTTCTAAAATACTAGTTATTAAAAAAATTTGCATTAGTCGGGCTTTGAGGCTCGTTTCCCACTTTCCCTCACGCCCCAAACGATGCCGTTTGTACAGCAACAAAGTGCTACTACCTGTCAGACGGGGCGTGCATTCCCATTACAATTTCATTGCATGCATACACTGACACAGTGCCACACTGAAAAAACGAAGAGAGAGAGAAAGAGAAAGAGAAGAGAATAGAAAAGAGTTTGATGAGGGGCCTCATGGTGATGGCCATCATTTTAAGAGAAGCTGCTTTACTTTACTTTCTTTACTTCCATCCTACAACTGAACTAAAAAGAAACCTCATTATTCACTTTAAAAGTTCACACTTTATAGTCACTAATTTTTTATTTATTATTTTCTATTTAAGTTGGACAAGTTGGATTCTTGTTTATTCTGCCAATGCTTTTGTTTGGTAGTTTAAGAGGCTACGAGAAGAGAATGGGAAAGAAGATCACAAAGGTAGTGGTGGTGGTGGGGGCGAGCTAGCTAGGGTAGAGAGAGAGAGAAGAACATTCTGGTGAATGCTTGGCTTTTTGTGTTTGTGTTGCTACGGTGGTTGTCAAAGATGAGGAACAGCTCATCTTTTTGAAGGGTGGTTTTTTGTGTTTGGTTGGGTGGTTTCTCTGTTATGTGGGGTTTCTTTTCTTTCAGGATATGGATCCTACTCATGCAATCAACACTCTACTCTATTGTCCTACCTTCTCCTTATTAGATTCTTCTTACTTGGCATTGGCATGGAACATCCCATTCACATTTCAAATCTCTTTTCATTACCTCTCACTCTCAATCTGACTCTTAATTTGGCTGCCCATCCCATCCATCTTCCACTTTCCTTTTCTTCTTATCTCCTTCTCTTTGTTTTGCTCCATTTGTCCTGCAATCTACTTTGGTTTCCTTTCGTTTCATTTCTCAAATATTTATACCCTCAAAGAGAAGAACTATCCTTGGCCTGGTACGTTTTCTATTGTGCTTCTGTTGAGATTCATTCCTGTCTCTCCATCTTCTTTTTTATTCATCATTTCATTCCATCATTTGGGTTGATTTCTAATTTCTATGCAATTCTCTGAAAAGTTTTGTTTTTTATTCTTTGAAAATAATTTTGGAGCAGAAACTAAACCACCTATATAACTTTTGTCTAGTGCTTTTGTGGTTCTTTCTCTCAATAACTCATCATATATACATGCTGTGTTGTGTTGCAGAAGGTGCCTTGCTTCAAAAGAGGGACAGAGCTGAAACTTAGTTGGCAGAGGAGCATTGGTTTCTGAAAGAAAGGGTGTTGCTGGTGGTGTGTAAACTAAAAAGAAAGAAGGAAAGGAAACAAATATCTAGATTCAGAAACATAAAATTAACAAGGTTTGGGCGGTGGTGTCAGTGTTGAGCAAGTGGGGTTGTCTCTGATTCTGTCATTGAGGAATTATATATGTTTGAGATATTCTGTTTCTGTTGGCAATATCTCATAACATGACCATATCCTTGGGCTGTGTTACTATTTTACTAAGTAAACCTCTCTTTGAGTCTCTTCCCATTTCAAGTGAGCAAAAGAAAAGCATAAAAAAAATGTTAAAATAACTATCTTGGCACTCTTACTGGCCTCGATTTGTGGAAAAGATTCGGTCTTAATAGGAAATATACCATATTTCTATTTGATCTTTCTTTCTTCACCTCTTGAGTTTAGCAAGTTACCCACATTCTTATTAAAATCTCAACTTTGAGTCGGTGGTTTGCCTTTCATAGCTGGAGGTGGTGAGGTAGGTTTTTGCAGCTGTAGTAGAACCAAAGATTTGGATCCAGTTAGGGGAAACGGAGTAACATAGTTATTCCCTTTGGTCAAGATGAAGTTTATGAAACTTGGATCTAAGCCAGATTCTTTTCAGAATGATGGGGATAATATCAGGTATGAGATTAGTATCCTTTCTCTACTCATAACCTTACTTCATTTGTGATATATGTGCAAGTTTATTTCCCTTTTTTGTCTCTTGTTTTACCTCTTGATTAGGATATGTATTTTGGGCTTTTAGTTTTTATTGCTGATGCTTTCTTTCTAATTTCATTCCAAATCCCAGTATTATATTCTTTTAGTTTTGTTCCTGGTAAGGTAATATTTTGTCATCCTTGTGTTTTTCTTCTGCTTTGAATATTCTATTCTAGTAAGCATCAAATCACTGCTTGTTTTGTGATTTCTGTTTTGGTGGACTTCTCTTCATTTTTCATATACATATCATTTCCTAGCATGAAGATGCTGACTCCAGATTTTTAATTCATTTGATCTTTGCTATTTATGCACGTATTATTGTTATATTAGATTGTGATTGATTAGCTTGATTGGATTGAGGATGGATATGTTTGAACTCCACTTTTTCCTTTGTTTTTTTTTAAATTTTTTTAGTGCAACTATAGGACCTACAATGTTGCACAAAACTAAATGTTAAGTAGCAAATATTGAATAAGAAAATAAGCAGTGTTGTAGAGATAAGAATGTCACAGACAGATGAGTGGTCACATAAAACAAGATAGGATTAGGAATGAAAGCATCAAAGCAAAAGTTTGGGTAGCACCTATTGTGGAAAAGATGGTAGAGTCTTCATCAAGTGGTTTAGGCATATGTGGAAAAGGAAAAGACACATAGAAGCACTACTAAGGAGGGTAGACTTGATGAAAGATAGTCTAATAGTTAGAAGTAAAGGTAGATCAAGGAAAACTATAAGTTAAAACATTAAGAAGGATTTGAATTTAAAAGGTCGGTCATTATGGTGTTGTTTGATCCAGGTAGCCGACCCCACTAGTGGGAAAAGACTTTGTTGTTGTTATGTCACTCGAGTATATTCAGCTGTCTCTACAATTATTTTCAGGACCTTTATAAAACTCATGGGAATAAGATTTATCTCTGACAAGACGGATTATTATTTCACTCAATAGTTGAACTAGTATGCAGTTCCTGTCACATGCTTTCTGTTTGGAATTTAGAGTAAAAATCTAAGAATAAGAATGTATTTATTTACTAATGGATTCTTGCATAAAACTTTCTTGGAATGGTATTAATTTAAGAGTTCAAGTCATTTGCAAATAATTTTGTGTGTTATATTTGAGGATTTATAAATCCTATTACTTCCTTTGTCAATTTAATTGACAGGCTATATTCTATAAAGTGTTCCATATTCATCTTACTTTTCCCATTATACCGGTTTTTATTGTGTTTCTTTCCAATTTTAAAGAACAAAGAAAAATCTTGTTTCCTTTTTAGAGTTCTTCTGGTATAAATAAAGGAACAAATATATGCCTACCTATGTATACAGTAGGCAGTTTACTATTTACATACTAATTTGACATGGCAACTATAGCCTAAAGTTTTTCTGTTACATATGAGATTTTAGATATACATGTAACCACAAATCATAATAGGTTATAGGAACTTTTGTCTTTGTTTGTTTCTGTAATAGCTTTATTTTTGGAGCAAACAAAAGTCTGAGTACCTTCAACTCCAATTGAGAACAAGTCTTAGATCTTTTAATGTAATTATCAACTGGCAACTTATCTAGAAAGCATAACAAATTTCCACCCTTGCAATATATGCATTTTGTGCTTTTATGCAAACATAATGAAATATACTCTTCTCTTCTGTCCCATACTCTCATTCTCCTTCATCTATGTAGTTTCTAACATATAGGACTTGCTTATGTTGCCATCTTACTCTTCTATCATTTTTTGGGAGGGCATATTGGGTTATATGTTCTACACCTTCACCATATTTAATGTACAACATTAGATTCATGTATATTGTTATTTTAGTAATACTAACACAGTAACACGTGCTTTAAGCAATGAAAAAGAGACACAATGTTCTTTCCTTTGGTATTTAATATGTGCATGCTGGAGAATCTTAAATTGCATGTCACATTTTTCATCTTTAGTATGTTCAATAAAATTTTCTTATGATTTTAATATTCTTTCTTTGTTTCTTCTTCTTTATTTGTTTCTTTCATTTAAAACTAACATGTACCAGCTTATATTTGTCAGGTATGTGGCGACTGAGTTGGCAACTGACATAGTCATTAATGTTGGAGATGTAAAATTTTATCTCCATAAGGTAAGATTCAATCTGACATTGAGGTGGTATAGTAATTTGATATATAGCTCACATGGTGTCCAAACTGCTTATTTTTCTTGTCAATTAGGACTTGTCTTGACCCATTTATCAGAAAGAGAAGTATGTAATTCAATCCAACCATTATAAAGTTCTGATTATAGGGGCAAAATGATAATCATCTTCATATGTCCTGTTTATTAAAAGGAAGAATATGGGGTCAAATTCTGTTCTAAATTAGTCTGATCCATTCTTTCCTCTTGGACACCATGGATTTTTTTATTCTTAAATATATTATGAAGACTAGTTTAGGTAGGGTAAGAGCATGTATGTCAGTATGTGTTTTTAACCATTCAGATGATTGGTTAGATTTTACGTTCAGGTAGTTGGACGCTTGGACTATGGATAACAGTATCTCAAAATCTCTCAATTGAATTTTTTATAATGGCATTACCTACTTTACTAGCCAGAAAACTCTCTAATTGTTACAGGTGATTGGTTTGTTAAATAAGTCCATGTTTGTTACCCAAGTTTACTTAGTTTGATTATGGACTGCATAAGCCTTTATAGTTTCTACTGCTGATCATGATCTTACTTGAGCTGTTCTATATATGCAGTTTCCTCTTCTGTCAAAAAGTGCACGCTTCCAAAAGCTGGTTACAGACACAAATGAGGAGAATAATGATGAAGTCCATATTCATGACATTCCTGGAGGACCTGCTGCTTTTGAAATATGTGCCAAATTCTGTTATGGTATGACAGTCACTCTTAACGCATACAATGTTGTTGCAGCTCGCTGTGCAGCAGAATATCTGGAAATGTATGAAACTGTTGAGAAAGGAAACCTTATCTACAAGATTGAAGTCTTCCTCAACTCCAGCATTTTCAGGAGCTGGAAAGACTCAATTATTGTTCTTCAAACTACCAAGTCTCTTCTTCCATGGTCTGAGGAACTTAAGGTAGTAAGTCATGGCCTTGATTCCATAGCTAGCAAGGCATCAATTGATACATCCAAGGTGGAGTGGTCATACACCTATAACAGGAAAAAGCTACCATCTGAAAATGGCAATGATCCTCACTTGAATAGTCTGAGGAAACAATTGGTCCCAAAAGACTGGTGGGTGGAGGACCTTTGTGAGCTCCAACTTGATCTCTATGAACGAGTCATAACAACAATTATAACTAAAGGCAATGTTTCTGGTTTTGTGATTGGAGAAGCTCTAAATGCTTATGCCTCGAGAAGGATGCCTGGTTTCAACAAGGGTGTGATCCAAGGAGATGTTGTAAAGAATAGATTATTGTTGGAGACCATAGTCCGACTATTGCCCATGGACATGGGATGTGTGTCTTTCAGTTTCATGCTGAAGTTATTAAGAACAGCTATTCTGTTGCAATGTGAAGAGTTGGTGAGATCCGAATTGATGAGGAGAATAGGTCAGTGCCTTGAGGAGGCTAAGGTGGCTGATCTATTGATTAATGCCCCAGTTGGTGAGGCAGTTTTTGATGTTGATACTGTGCAAAGGCTAGTTGAAGAGTTTGTAGCACGTGAGCAGCATGCTCAGACTGATTCTCTATTGGAAGATGAATTGCAGGAGATCAGAAGCCCTAGGATAGTATCAGATCCTTCTAAGGCTAAGGTGGCAAAACTGGTGGATGGCTACCTTGCTGAGATTGCACGTGATCCCAATTTACCTCTTTCAAAATTTGTTAATCTTGCTGAACTGGTATCAAGCTTCCCAAGAGCATCTCATGATGGCCTTTACCGAGCCATTGACATGTATTTAAAGGTAAATTCCTTGTACTTTAAGTTAACCTGTCCACTCTAGAAGTATGCCAAGTATCAGCTGCTCAGATTTTCCTTATTATTTTTCCAACTGAGATTTCGAATATTTGTCCTAAATGTGTACTACCTGCTGGAGTTTTAAAATTGGGCAACTCACTGGAAAACTCAATAGATGCATTGCTATATGTTTTGTCATATATATGTTATCTTCCTCACATTACTTCCTGTAAGGAAATATTCTAATAGTCTAATGGACTGTTTGGTTCACACCGGATCCACGTCCGGGCAGAAGCTACTCTCTGTAGCGTTTTCCCAGATCCATGTTTGAAACGTGGTTTTGGGTAAACCAAACACACACTAAGAATAATGAAATCTGAACTGACATTTTATGTTACATATTCATCTCTCTAAATTTTGATGGTGATTTACTGTGATGATTTTTCATGTAGTCCTCACATTACAAATTGGCTTTGCTTGTTGATTAAATGAGAAACAAATGGAGCTATCCCATTGATATTAACCAAATTCCCAAGGCTGACTGTGTATACTATGTCATGCAGGAACATCCTGGAATCAGCAAGAGTGAGAGGAAAAGAATATGTAGGTTGATGAATTGCAGGAAATTGTCTGCAGAGGCTTGCATGCATGCTGTGCAGAATGAGCGGCTTCCAATGCGCGTTGTTGTGCAGGTTCTCTTCTTTGAACAGATGAGAGCTACAACATCTTTTGAAGGCAACAGCACACCAGATCTTCACGGTTCAATCAGGGCCTTGCTTCCTGGTGGATCTCATGGGAGCTCAAGGTCTACTACAACCAACACAGAAGAGGACTGGGATGCTGTGGGGACAATGGAAGACATAAAATCCCTGAAAGGGGAACTTGCTACACTAAAATTATCAGGAGGAAGCAGTGGGGTTAGTAGCAGAAACAGCAATGATGGTGGTAAAGGAAATACTGAGAAAGTTGCTGCTAGTAAAATGAAAAATCTAATGTCAAAGAAGATATTCTCTAAGATTTGGTCAAGCAAAGAAAGAAGTGGTGAGCTAACTAGCTCTGATACATCAGAGAGCCCTGCTTCCACTGTTGTAGAGGAGACAAAATCTACCCCATCTAGAAGTAGGAGGCATTCTGTGTCTTAGACCATGTTATGAAGATTTTGAGCTTCATTCAGTTATTGTATAATCATCTCACTAAAGTAGCATTAAGAGTTAGAGCACACTGACATCTTCAAGCTGATACTTCAATGGAACTCTGAGCAAATGTTGGCATGTAGCTAAAATTTGAAGCACCAAGAAAAGTATATGTTAATTGTGGCTATATCACACCCTTAGGGGTGCAACTTCCATCATCCATTAGTGGTCTTAGATTAGAATGAGCTCAGATCTCTAGTAGTGACCCGGTTTTGATGTACTATAAATGAGAAAAGGAATGTCATTACTCTTCATTTTTTTTATTTCGCCTTCCCCATCTCGCTCTGGATGTGATTATGGGAGAAAGTCTTGTGACTTCCAAAATTTGAAAGCTTGGTTTTTAAGGGAAGAAAAGGAGAATACCTAGAACCAACCAGATAAGGAGGGACACAGAGTTTGAAAGGTTGGTGTTGGAAGATGGGAGTATTTATTAGTATATGAATATAGCACTAACATGTACTGTAAATTTTGCTATAATGCCTACTGGTCTTTGCTTAAATTTTAGGATAATAGGATGTTACCAGTTAATTATCACTTGTTCTTACATGGGGTAGGGAGAATTTGAATTTTCCAAATATCTTAGATAAGATACCTTATATGAAAGATTGAGATAAAAATCTGAATGATCTCTTGCAAACTGTATAAATCTTTGACTGCCAAGAACAAGCAGAAAATGAAACCAAAACTTTTATTGCATATGTTATTAGAACCCTAAATTTTGAGAAAGAATTTGATGTGCGTTCAATTTACAATGAGTCATGTGTTGGGTGCAAAGTAGTATTCATCCAAGTCCCACATTGAGGAGCATGAAGAAAGAAGAGATAGAAAATTACTATAAATATGGAGTCTTGGTTTGAGTATTCTCACCTCATAACTCTAGTCTTGTGGGTGTAATGAGGAGCTAGCTAGTTGTGTCATTAGAGGTTATGCCATTTTTCAATGCTAAAGTTGCCTACCATTATTTGGACATTTTAATGATGGAATAAAAAAAATAAGAAAGACTTATTACATTCCATCCCATCAAATTAAAAGATACTAAAGTTGAATGAGTAATATGGTAAATCCGTTTTTTAGATTTCTAACTTTTTTAGAGTAATGTAGTTTAATTCCTAAATAATAGAAAAACTCAATATAATTTGACTTTTTGTTTTATCTTTTATTATCTTACAACTATGTGTTTCTTGTTATTTTTTTAATTTCGTTAGTGACACTGTATCATACTGTTTGTCACTATAGTGTTTAATAAGACATAAAAATGATGTGGTTTTGTCAAATTTATAGCTTCGAAAATTTCTCCAACAATCGTGTGCTTCCCTTTTTCGCCTTTTCTCCCCTTCTTTCATTGGAAGGCCTCAATCCCCATGACGTTATTTTTATGTCTCGGTGACAAATAGTGTGATACAATGTCATGAAACATGACACATCATAAAATAATTAGCGAGAAACACACAGTTGGACTATAGTGACAGATAAAGCAAGAAGTCTGTGATTATATTGCGTTTTTTTCGATTTCTTAGGGACTAAACTGCATAACCCTATAAAAGTCAGGGACAAATTTGATAGTTTACTCAAAGTTTTTTTTTTTTGGTAATGAGTTTACTCAAAGTTAAAAGGCTGAAAGGTGTCCCAAGAAAAAGAATACCAAGTGGTTGAGGAGCTTCAACAATGACATGGGTTTGAACCAACCACAAAATTTCGACCAAGAAAAAACCAACCACAAAAAAAAACACTTGGAAGGTATAACTTCAGGACTCTAACGAGGTTACACCCAAAAGTATAAAAAACCTGGTAAAGAACGAAAAAAAAAAAAAAAACACGGGACTATCATGGGCCTGCAATGCACAACAGGGTTTGCACTTTCTGGAATGGATAAGGCTGGACCCTTTTCCCCCACTATTATTGGAGTTAGGGAACACTCAACATACAGATTATTTGATATACATTATTTATAGGTTAGGCTTTTTATCTTTCTTCATTCGGCCAACTATCATCTCAGCCCAGATTATTTCATTGTCAAGCTTTTCTTTCTTTTAGCCTTTTTATACTTTTACATTCCTTTCTTTATAAATAATTTAATAATAATCAAACAACTTTTATTAACTGTGCTCTAAGCTCATGCCCTCCCACTTTCCTAAATTCTCATTGACCTATTGATTATTACTGAATTTGAACTATCCCAGTAATCACCGAGCAGTTTAATTAATAGTCACAGCAATTTCATGATTAGGACAAATAAACAATATTTTAGTCAATATAGTAGGCTTTTTCCTCATTAATCCCTTATTATGTCAAACAACATTGATTTACATTCCCATTCAAAACAGGCAGAGCTCTTAAGGATAATATTAATTAGGACACAGTTGTTCACATTAAATTCCCGGCAAGTATGGTCACATTAGTCTAAATCTCACCCTAATATAGAAAGAGAACAGAGATATTTGTCCTCCAAAAGTGTACTAACCGATATACGATCCCACTTATTAACTATGAGCATGAAAAAAACTAGTACTAAAGAAAATCTAAATTAAAGCCAGCCAAATTTGACTTTAACTCTACATATGTCCTTAAAACGAACTAGTCAATTAGGCAATGGAACTTTACAAAGGTGGAAAAATGAAGAAAAATACTCACGGCAAGCACTCCGCAATTAACCTTTCTTTTCTTTGGAAAATAACAAAAATAATCATTAATCACGGTTCAATCTTCTCTGTTTCTTTTTTTTCGTGGTATTTAAGTTGGAAATCACTTTCCTTTTTTGTTTTCTATTTTTCTTCAAGACCAAAAGTTCGATATAAATTTCTCCCTCCAAATATTAAACACAGCTGTATGACCCAAGGGTAAGACTACTCAAGCCCTTGCTTTAGGCCCCCAATTATTAGTAACATCATTTATATAAAAAATAAAAATATTATAATTGGTTTAGAAATTGATTTTCCTCCTCAAAGGTTGATGGTTCAATCTTTACTAAATTAATTTTAACTTTTAAGGTCTTTTTTTTTACCTCATGTATTTAAAAAGGTCCCAAAATAAAGGTTTGTTTGAGATCTCATTACATATTGATCCTACCCTAAGCTGCATACTCAGAGCTCAAACTCAAAATCACAAATTAAATTAAAACAACCTCTTACCATATTACGTATCTCTAAAAAATGTTTATTTAAAGAGTAGGCAAGAGTGAACGTGCCAGAAGCTTGCCTAACACTTCCACGCATAATTGACTAATCCAATTATAGTGTGCATGATTTAACAATTGGATAAAGAATAATCAAACTTTTGCTTGTCGTATCTTCCAAATAGAATATACTGGTGCAAAAATAAGTCAGCCAATTAATCCCATCATCACTCTTCACTTTTCATTAACGAGACGTGGATAAATAAGAGTCACTTGTGCATTTTCTTTAACAAACGGATCTGTAGCTAGTCCTATATATGGGTCTTGAAGCTGATCAAATTTCAAGGGAGGAACCTTTGAAGTTTGAACACCACTGGAAAATTTCAATATTCTAAAGTTTCAATTTAATGGGATTCAACAGATTAATTCCAGTTGTGGGAGTGCTTGGTGTTTAATTAGTTCTTAATTACGGTCAGAAATTGTTGACTAATTCTCATGTAATTGTTTTTATATTTGGAAGGAGTGTGATGTGAACGATAAAATTTAGCTTAGGGGTCCAGACATAAAGCATGTCTTCATCTTCATAAAACAAATATTCGATTATATCTGTTTCCTTTAATTTTATTATCATATAAAGTACCATGCACAAACAACACATATATCATAAGTACAAATTCGGATCATATTGGTATTGCCAAGTCCATCATATTTGATTGTATATATATAATTTAAATTTTAAGTTGTATATATATAATTTAAATTTTAAGAGACTAGGCCCTAATTAATTTTGTTACTTTATGGCATGTGTGCCACTTAATTGTGGCAACAAATAATTATTTCATTATATGATTATATTGAATTGAAATTTAACTAAAAAAATATTAACTTAAGAATTGATTTCTCTTCTACGTTGGAATTGATTTAATCTATACAAATGCATGTCATAATTTCAATTATTAAGTAAATTATATTAACTTTTTTAAGGTTTGCCTAAAATGCATGATCTTTCATTTTTAATTTATTCGTCTGAAATTGACATTAACTTTCATTTTGTACGTAAATTTAAAAAGAAAGGTTTCTTTAAAAAAAAAAACAGTTGTAATTATTATTAAAGGAGGATGTGAAAAAGTCGTTTTTGGAATAATTAGTGGTGAGTGTGAATTATACAAACTACGTGTGTAGAAGTACATGTTGTACAATTAAAATTAATTAAATGTGAGTTTAATAAGTATATATATTGTTAGTGTAATTTTTACATTATGTTATTCAATAATCTGTTGTCATTATTCAATAAATATAATATTTTGTGTTTTATTAAATTTAAAAATTAATGTAACAACATACTATAGAATAACAGTATAAAACTTTTTTATATTAATGATATATATTCATTAAATTCTTAAAATTTTATTTAATTAAAGAACGTATTAAAATATTTAAGTATTATAATATTGTTGAAAGAATATTAAAGTTATGAGTTGGATATTATATACACTCTTTAATTTTTAAAGTCTTTAAATAGACTTTGATACACTCATTCAAGAGTCTAGAACTCTTTTATTTGAAATACAAAAAGGAAAGAGTAATATATATATATATATATATATATATATATATATATATATAAAAGGAGCGTATCAAGTGAGAGGAATTTTTATTGTGAGAGATGAGAGGGTTAAAATATAGCCCTTAGATTAATTGAATTAAATTAAATGATTGAGATTAAATTAAGTAATAATGATTTGTTATCTCTAATCCATAGAATCCTTTGATACAAGATCCATTGTTATTTCTGATTAATCCTCCATATCCAACCAGTCATTGATCTTTGAAGAAGCTGTCATCAACATTAATTTAGCACTTTATCATAATTGTAAAGTATTTTTTATTTAGCACTTTATCATATTTAATTTGATATTATATTTTTATTTTTATTATAATTTCATAAAATTTAATAACATACATTTTTAAATAAATGCTATAAATTTTTTTAATATTTTTAATTTATTGAGTATATTAAATATTTTATTTTTATAAGATCAAGATTAGCAAAAGTGGTAGACTTCTTTTTTTTCCTAGATATTTTTAATATTAAAAATATAAAAAGAGCTTTAATGTTGATATAATAACTACAACTAAATAATTACAATATGTAAAGTGTTTTTTTAGTACTTAAGAATATTTTTAATTTCATATTATATTTTTATTCTTTTTATATATTTCATAAATATGTTAAAAAACTTGTACTAAACACTTTAAAATATTTATTTTTTTGGTATTAATATCTATAATTTCATATTATATTTTTAAACACGTAACATCCTTTTTTTAAGGATATATTTAATTTTAAATTTTTTAAAATGGTCTAATACTGACATAATAACTATAACTAAATTAATATAATTACTATTAGTCTATTACCGTAGTTACAAAGTGTTTTTTTCATGATTTAAATTTCATATTATATTATTAATCTTCTTATTTATTTCATAAAATATAAATTATTTAAAATATTTATTTATTTTTTTTAAGATAGAATATTTATTTAATTTTAGGTATTAATATTTGTAATTTCTTGAAAACTAAAATTATTAATTTTTATGAGATAAATATAAGCAAAAGTTGTAGGTTTTTCAAGTAAATTAGAGGACATTTTTTTTATATTTCAGAATGAAAATAAAAATGGAAATTGATAAGCTCGAATCAAATAAAGAATTTTGGTCATTTGACTATAATTTATCAAAAATTATATGTTGTTTTTGCTTGATAAATTTTCTATTTAAAATGTAAAAAAGGCTTTAATATTTATATAATAACTATAATTACTATTACTGTAATTATAAAGTATTTTTTATTTAAGTTAGTACTTTAGCATATTAAAAAATTTGTATTATATTAAATAGTTGAGATTAAATTAAATAATAATGATTTAATGTTGATGGCAGCTTTTTCAAAAATCAAGGACTAACTAGATTTGGATGATTAATCAGAGATAACATTAGATCTGGATAAAAGGATTTTATGGATTAGAGATCACCAATCATTATTACTTAATTTAATCTCAACCATTTAATTTAATTCAATTTAATCTATGAGCTATATTTTAACTCTCTAACTTGATATGCTATACATATATATATATATAATCAATTTAAATCCAAACATAAATCTAAAAAATGTAATTAAAAGAATGGGATCCAAATCAAAGGATGAATATGGGGCAATTCTTATCATAAAGTGGCTTTTTTCCACTAACTTATATTGGCACCATTGTCGCTCCAAATTTTGGCATTAATACTAAAGTCAAGGTGACTTTAAATATGAGCATGAGTGTGGAAAATAGAAAAAAAAAGTAGTAATTGAAAAAGTTACTATTACACCTTTTCACCTTAAAAAAGTTAAAATATTCACAATTTCACTTTAGATTTAATATATTATAATTAGATAAATTATATATAATTTATAGTACTTGAATTTATTTATTATGTGTTAGGGTAAACATAAGTTGAATTTGAATGATTTGAATTTTATAAAATTAATTTTATTTAAAAGTGAATTTAAAACAATGCGATTTATGTTTAGATTTTTTTTCTCTTAAAAGTAAGTTTATAGTAAAATTTAATATAAAATTTTTAAATTCAACACAAAATTTATAATTTATCATATTAACTCAAACATATAATTTTAGAGACAAAATTAATTTTAATTAAAAAAAATATCCAAATATATTGGCATAATTATTTCAAATTACATTTACACTTTAAATGTGATTCTCGATGCATGACTTCAAACATTAATCCAAACATGTTATTAATAATATACTATCATGAGCACAACTAACAACACCTTAATTGAGTAAGTCATTGTTATCTAATCACTTTAATTATATGAGCTTAAGCTTGTTTTCCTTTTTGTATTTTATATTTTAAATAAAAATTTTATATGTATATATATTTATAAATATAATCTACTAATTAAATTTAATAAACCAATAATTTAATATATTAAATAAATAAAACTTAAATGTTAGATAGATCGAACATACTTTGAAATCAGATCCAATTTATATAAATTTGTGAAACTGGTTTGATTTTAAATAATTATATATAATCATTTTTGAAAATTTTCAAATTGGTATATATTGGTTACAAGGTTTCTCCAATATTGTTGTATGGATAACTAATAAAATAACAACTAAATTTTATTTTGCTGGTAGCTGGCTAAAACAAAACAATTAATCATGGTATCCACTTCCCCTCCATGGAAATTTATCATTGCAATTTGCAACCAACGAGCTTGAAATAGGTTAGTGAGTGATTTGCTTAAAATGGGCATCAATCTCCCTTGATTTTTATCCATTGGCAGTAGTACTCTAATGATGGGAATTTGATAAGAACATCCTTTCTATGTGATAGTGTGTGTGTGCGCGTGTACACACACCAACTATTAGCTTTTTTTTTTTTTTTAAATCATAGGTATCTTCTATTACCGGGTGCAATGGGTTTAGTCACAGTGAAGATCTCTCGCCCCTTCCAAAGAATGTGTTTAGTGAGATCAAACCTGGGACCTCTTCCCATAATCTCAGTCTACGTTAACAATTGAACTACATCTCTTTAATCACCAACTACCAGCTGGTTATAGCCTAACAAGAATTGAGTGGCAGACCCATTAACAGAAAGAGAAGGGGCAAAAAATGAATAGAGAGCAGGGTGATGCCACCTGGGTTCACATTTATTTGTTGCTCCAACTAGTCCTTCCTATCTCATGACGCATGTGACTTAATAATCATTAAAACAAAACAAAAATACCAAAACAAAACAAAACTCTCTCACTCTCTTCTTTTGGAGTGAGTGAGTGCTTATCTTTCTGCTGCCTCATCTCAGCATCTCCCGAGGCACAATTGCACCCAAGCCCAATCATATATCAAAGAATCAAAATGAGAAACACACAAGATTCGATCGGAGATATTATAAAATGGTTCAATTAGTAAACCTATTTGCGGAGCTGAAGATTCCATGGTAGCATGTTTTGTAATTTTACGTGGTTTATATTATTTTAATTTTTTTATATATAATTCTGTAGTTGTTTTTATTCACTATAGTTTAGATAAGAATTCCAACTCAAATCATATAATTATAAGCGAATCTTTAGTGGAGATCCCACTTATCCCAAATTGAAATACTTTCATGTTAAGAAGCACAAAATTAAGAAAACAAAAAAAAAAAACCCTTCAATCCAAAATATATCCAAATGGCCGTTTGCATATTCGAAATTAAAATCTCAAATAAATAGGCCAAGAGTCGTTAATTAATCGCAATTAATATTATTATCATATCATTTATATTATTAATTATCTTTGCAATAATAATAGTTGTAGATAATGATAATAATAGTGGTACATGTTTGAAAATCTCAAACTAAGGGCATGTATGATTTATATTTTTATTTTCTGTTTTCATTTTATTTCTTATTTTTGAAAATTTTTAAATGAAAAATTAGAAATACTGAAAACTAAAATTTTCTATTTTTAATTTTTTTTTGTAAAATTTTAGAAAATAAAAAATGAAAAAATAAAAATACAAATTAAACCGACTCTAATATTGCAGCTCCCGATTATTTATCTTTTAAAAAAAGATAGAGAAAAATTGCAGCTTTCCTCGTATTTTTTGATCCTTTGGCTTGTTTTCTTTATGTCACTATCCCAAAACGTGCTTTCACTAAAGTCCCAAACTACAACCACAAAAGGAACCGGAATCGAATTGAGAGGGAGAGATCATATAAAGGTCAACTTAAAGAAATCAATACATTATCTCACACGTACTCCTTTTTATATATATACCGTCGTACGTATATATAGTATTTAAACTCAAATTAAACTAAAACTGAACCAAAAATGAAATAGTGAACCAAAAATATATAGAAAGAAAATATCTTTAAACTTGTTCTTGTCAATGAACAGGTGCAACCACGCAGAGAAATTAACCCTTTTGTTTGGTTTAAATTAAAAAATAGGGAAGAGAGAAATAGGGAAGAGACAAAAATAGAGAAATAGAGTAGAAATAGAGGTTATTTGATATTAGAGAAATAGGAGAGAGATAGAAGAGAAATTAATTATGATAGTTGTTTGAATGTGGAGAAATGAGAGAGAGAAAGATGTGTAAAAAATTAAAAAGACTAAAATACCCTTGAGATAAAAAAAATTAAAAATCACAAATTAGGGAAAATTGCACATCAAATTGTAAATATACCTAGGGGCAATATTAACTTTTCACAAATAAACCTCACTCTCTCCTCACTTTCTCTTCTTCAATGGAGAGATTAATTTAAGTGTGGGCCCATCACTTTTTCATGATCAATCTCTCTCTCTTTTGTTAAAACAAACACGGTTGTTTGTGGACCTCTCTCCCAACTCTCTCTCCCCAACTTCTTTCTTTCCAAAATCAGCCGTAACAAACAAAGGGTAAAGGAAGAAACAGTGGAGAATTGAAGATCGTGTATGGTTGAAGAGAATGGAATAAAATAGAATATTATGTGATTTGAAAGAAATTTTGTTTTTATTCTAAGCAATGAGCATTCCCATAAGAATAAAAAATGCATATCAAATCACTAAAGTAGTGAATCTTCATCCTTTGCAAAATAAAGGTGTTAAACATCACTCAATATTGTCTCTTTATATATAATACTTTTTGTTTTATGAATTAATTAGGTAAAAAACGAGATGAATTAATATTTTTTTGTTTTATGAATTACTCCCTCCATTTCATATTGATAGTCGTTTTAGGAAAATAATTTTTTTTCATAATATAATTCGTTTTCTAGTTTCTATGTGAATATTAATGTTAGTTTTCTATTTTTACTCTCCCACTTTTATGGGAAAAGAAACTTAAAAAACTGTGCACCACACTACTCATTAATATATTTAGGTAAAATGAAAAAAGTGTGTAGTAAATTAATAAGGGTAATTTAGTAAGATTACTATGTCTTTTAAGTCATTTATTATTGTTCTTAATTTGTGTGTAGAAACCTTAAACGACTGTCAAAATGGAATGGAGGGAGTAATGATTAATTTATCTTGAACTTTAAAAGGAGAAAATAAATAAGAACAAAAAAAAATATTTTAAAACAGCATTTACAAAGTAATGGAGGAAGTAATTAAAATCTTTCACTCTTTTTCTTTACATTGAATGCTTAAAAAAAATTAAAGGTTGTTTGCAGTTATTGCGAGTTTTCAATTTTAATTTTAAGAAAAAAATTCAATTAAGATTTTATAACTCAAAACTAAAAAAAAAATCACATTTTATGATTTTTAAAATGGATATTTTAAAAACCATTTTTCAGTTTTTATTTTTTAATTATAAAAATTTAATTAAAATTTTTAAAAAATAAAAAATCGCAACTATTCCAAACGGGATCTAAATTAAAAAATTAATTTTTTAAATCAATTATAGCATAACAACTAAAAATAAAAATAGACATTTCATTCCCACCCCTCTTCCCATTCCTGAAAAGTGACCACCAATCCAACCAAACTCCAAACATCACTCATGTCCCACATCAAGCTAATTAATAAGTTAACCTTTTGTTTTCATTGTTTATTGTTTGGTAATTTATAGTTATCCTCATTTTCATTGTTAGTTGTTGCTTTAAAGTGCTTTCCGTACTAATATAATGGAAGGGTGGATGTGCTGAAATTTCTCTTTACCTTTTGCATGGGTCTTGTATATAAGTTCCCTTATGTCTTAGGATACACAAAACCTTTGCACCTTCATTTTTGCGTTTATAGAAATCCTCAACTTATAATTTGAGTAAATTTTTTTTGTCTAAATTATAAAATAATATACAACTTAAACACAAAAAAAGGAACACACTACTTTAGTGATTTTTAGGAAGTTAACAAAGACAGTTGGAGTCTCCGTGTTGACAGGGTTAATTAATTGCAATTAAGTCCAATCCAACTTATTATATAATTATATAATATAATAATAAACCTTCCTCCTCATTTGCATATATATAATTGTGAAAAGAAAAACTGAGGAAGTTTCTATCAAATTCTTCCGTATTCTCTCCTCCAAGAAAAAGAACATACGTGAGACCGCGTATGTCCCATGATGAATCTATGTGTCTTCCCGTCTATATAATTAACAGAGCGTTATAAAGACTAATTGCCTATATTAGGAGACTTACACTCACACTTAATGGGCACCATTTGATTCCCACTACCCTCAATAAGAAAGATACTAGGAACCCAATAAAACAAAGTTGGCTATGATAAGGTCCCCACCCTCGGGCATATTATCAAGGACATTAAAAAACAAAAATAATGTACACTTAATAACAAATCCCAAACGGATATTCGGATTCACACATGACCTCACACAATACAATATCTCATTCATTCTCAAGAGAGACCCATATGTATGAATTATGATGCATCCCATCGAAAAAAGTCTCAATATTCAGATTTAGCAGAATAAAAACTGTGCAAGTCCAAATCCCAGAAACGAAGGCTCCGTTTTCGCTAAAAAGGATCTAAAAAGCCACATTCATTTTACCATTTACATAATTTCATTAAAAAAAAAAAAAAGAGGATATTCTATTCCATCTTCCTTTACATTCAAAAATTCACATCTTGACATATCCCCTACTAATTAACAAGTATATAATATATATAAATAAAAACTAAAAAAGAAAAGTTTTCTTTTTTCTTTTTTTTTTTAAAGCTAAATGCATGGTTCTAATTTATAGGTAAAGTTAGAACTTAAAACTCTCTTGGATCAACAAAAATGGATAATCCAGGTGGAGATTTGGTCCAGTCACCAACCGAGCCATCACTGTAATCTTCTCCGAGCCTCTTCATGCACCACAGATCCTCCTCACAAGACAGCATCTTCCAGTATGGGACACCGAACCTAAGCGGTTCAGTGCTCGAAACCTCCGTAGCCACCGCACCGCACCCATATTCCTTAGCTAAGTTATGCGCGAACCCACTCAAAGCCCTCACCATCCTCAGCGCGTCTGGGCCTTCCCCTCCAAGCCCGTACATTAAGTGAAACCCGAACGGCTCAAAGAAATTCGGAATAGAAGGCAACCGAAGCCAAGGAAAAGCCCGGTCCAGAACCCGGGTAGTCTTCGCCAAAGCCCGCCTCACGCGCGACGCGCCCTTTACCTCGAGAGTGAAAACGTCCTTACTGTTCCAAACGCTGACCAAGGCCCAAGAAGCAGGTGGGTCCGACAGAAACCTGTCCGAACCGGGCCACGTGTCGGCACAGTATGAACCGCGAGGTACGGCGAGGAAGGTGCCGAGGGTGAGCTTATTGCTAAGAACAGAGTCAATGTCGCGAGGGAAAAACTCGGTGGTGGCGAATCGGTTGCGGTAAAGCGATTCGGCGTCGTTTGGAGTGAGTTTGATGATTGTGACCTTTTTGGCTGAGGTATTAACTTTGTGAGCAAAAACCGGATTCACTAGTATTGAAGGAGTACGGAACTTGGAGTACCCGCATTTTTCGGTGAAAAGCTTAACAGAAGCTACGTTATCTTTTTCCGTTGCCATGTATGAATACTCAGCTCCATTCTCCCTGAACCACTCTTCCAATCTCTGCACAAGTTTCAATCCTATTCCCATTCTCCTACAACGGATCAAAACCCAAACAAACTTAGCATAAAACAATGATAATTAATTAAGTTGAGTAAGTTACAGGGGTATAAGAGTGGTACCTGTGAAATGGGCAAACACGAAGGCCTAGTATATAGGCGAGTTTGGTATAAACAGGGACTTGTTTGGAACTGACTTGAACGGTTGTTTCGGTTGTTGGTTCAGTGTTGTTGTTAATGATGGAGTGGTTGTTAGAGGTTGTGGTGGTGGTGTTTTTTCCATGTCTATAGTGCTTCTTTCCGCATGTAACCGTTTTGATGCAACCCCTTATCATTCCCACTGTCTCTTCACCTATCTCAGCCACCTGAAAAAAACAAATTAAGGTTGAATTGAATCAATTATTTTGTGATGATTGTTTTTGTTTAATTTATGTATACATGAGAGAGTTAAAAAGTTGGTGAGAAAGACTGTTACTATGCGGAATAGTTTAGTTTAGAGGCAGAGCAGAGCAGAGAAGAGGAAAGGAAAGGAAAAGAAAAGACATTGATTATTAGTTGAGAGAAAGAGAGAGGATATAATACCAGCATGAGGAAAGTTGGTGAGTTGCGGACCCTGCAAATTGGGTCACCGCGCAGGTCGGTGAAGAGGGAAAGCTTCCCACTGGGTCCAACCTCACATATTCTTTCAACGGCTTCCACTCTTTCTCTGTCTTTATTTGGGTCGAACTCTCTCACAGTCACAACCACCGCAGCACTAGTCTCGTCTCCCATATCTGACAAACAAGTCACAATCTCTCTCTCTCTCTCTCTCTATCTAACTAAATAGCAGAAAATCAGGAAGGGAGTGTGGTATGGTGTGAGTATGGGAGGGAATACTACTAGTCAGTTGGAATAGGAGGTGAGGTGAGAGTGTGGTGAAGGCAGTGAGGTTACCTTGGCTTTATATAGAGGGGACCGTTGAGGAAAATCGCAGCTTTTTCAAGACTGATTAACGTGAGCTATAAGCATGAAAATTGAAACCTAAAGTTTGTGTGTGTATGGAATGAATGATGTTACATAACTCATAACGTGAATACTGTCTAGCACCAATTAGGAAAATAACTAACATAGGAAAAGATATAGAAAAGGCTATGAGATCATCTCAATGCTGTTGCTGAGCCTTAAATACCTGATCTTTTCAGCTTTTCCTTTTGCCGTTTTTTTAATATTTAATTTAATTTAATATCTCTCTCTTCAGAATCCATACCACTTCCCGGATTTAATTTTAAAAAAATTAAGAATATGTCTTTATCTGTTCTCTTCTCTCCCTTTGTTTGTTTACTTTTCTCTCTCTATCTAACCGCTTTTTATTTTTCTTGGCCTAAAGTTTTTCTCTAATAATGATGGGAAATAAATGAAATTTAACAAAAGTAACAATGATCAGGAAATAAAGTAGAGGAATAGAGAAAGGAAAGAGGAAATGGCGGCTATGGCTGCGCAGTTTCTTTTTCCCTCTTAATTCAATTTTATTTATTTATTTATTATTTATACGGAAATAGGGCTTCCCATCATCTCCCCATTCGTAATCATTAGCTTTTTTAGCACTCTCTTCCTCTTCCTTCGTTCCTTCTTCGGCACCATCATGTCCTGTACATCCCACTGAAATCATGTGGGATGGAATGCACATGCATATTTCATGTGGGGAAAGGGATATCATGTTATCCATCACTCACCATTTTTATTTATCTTAACTCAAATTGGGTAGCTAGTTAGTGATTGTGTGTTTTATTACTCCACTATGGATATTGGTGATACAAAAATTACAAATAATAGGACTGTAACTAACTGCATGCAGAGAGTGCACCTCTCAGCGTTACCATGACCATTTCGTGCATGATTTTAGGATCATATGCTGGAGGCATAATTATAAAAAATAAAAAACAACTGTAAAAAAACCACAATCAATGAACCTTCTTCTTAATTTGTTAGCTGTCAAAAAAACGGGTGCTACAAATATGGGAGCGTGTTGGAACTAAAACTGCTCCAATAACGAATTAGTTAGCTGTTAACAAGGCTACTTAATTTCTGTAAAATACCGTTACTTTTTCTGTTTGTGACTGATTACTCATCAGTACTGGCTTTTGAGTTAAATAGAAAATGCATGCATTTTTTAACCGTATACATCTTGCCTAATATTTGCAATTTCTTTATTGTTTTACACTTTTACCATAATTTAGTCATTTAACAATGATATCTATTTAATTCACTTAAAGAGGTTTTAGTTTTAACATTAATTAATCATTTCTCGAGTTAAAAATTCAAAGTGAATTTTTTTGTTTTTAAATTTTAAGTGTATTTTATGATATTAAATGCATTAATTATTATATTAAATATGATGATGGTATTAATAATTTCAGAAAAAATATTTAAATATAATTAAATAACACTCTAAATTATTAAATATTTCTCCGTTTCTTTTTAAGATGAACAAGATAAGATTAATTTATTAGAGTATTTGTTATTTTTCTTAGAGATCAGCCATTGGATGCAACTAGTAAATTACGAATCAGAAACGAAATCAATGATGTAATTATTTCATCTTTTTCAAGGTGAATATAAAATAAAGAAAACTCCATGATCCGATGGTCACGGTTAATTCGCATATGGTATGTACCATTGATGATCTTTACAGTTTCATTTGTGCGTGCCATTAATGTGGTAAGTTCATTTGTAACGTGATAACGTCAATCATATGCAACAAAGATTTTCTGCAATTTGTTGATCTGATTAGAAAAAGTCTAAAAAGTAAAAAACAGACCCGGAAGAGAGATCTTTATAGCCTGCCGCGCAGTCCTTTTGGTTTTCGTGATCACCAAACTTACAAGTTACCGCCAGCGGTAGTCTAAGAAGGTAATTTTCCTCGTTATCCGGAAATTGTGCAAAATCTTTATTCATCAATTTAGGGTCGGGCAAAGGGCTGGTTTTCGTTGGTTTCGGACTCAAAACGCATAATTCAAGCAAAGCAAAACTGATCATAATAATATATGGACTGGTTGGTCTAATCGAAAAATTGGTGAACCGATCGTGTGTCTGGTCTAAATAAATCAAAGAATTGGTTATGTAAAAAATCGAAGGCGAACCGGTGAATTCGGTCAAAAACCGGTAAAAATAGGTGGTTTAACGGTTTAAAACCAGTTCAATAAAAAAAATCGTAATAACGTCATTTCATATTTTTTAAAAAAATAAAAGAAAAAAACAATGCATCAGGTTTAGTTGTTCAGGTACCAGATACCAATTCCAAACCAAAAAAATAAAAATAAAGAGCACATTTGCCCCAGCTAGCTTGCGCTCCTCCTCATTGTCCATTGCTCGCCACCGCGCATTATTGATTTTGTAGCCTTGCAAGAAAAACTTGATTTGGCTACGGGAACTTCGGTTTCCGAACAGGTCGAGAATTGTTGCCCACCCCTATTCATCATGAACTTATGGTTATCGAGTATACTAGGATTGGTTTTGAAGTGAGAAATGGTGTAATCAGGATAAATAAAGTAGATTTATAGTTTTTTATTACAAGATTTATAAGTTTTTTAAGTAGATTTTTGGGTTCTTTGAGTTGAAAAAGAAATAAAAATGAAATAAAATAAGTAGATATATTTAAGCCAGTGGCTTGTATGCTGAAATTCCCTCGAACAAACTCGTTCGCTCAAGCAAAAACCAAGAAGAAGTAAACCCTTGCTCTCTACTTGAAATTCACTTGAGCGAAAAATCCTTCGCTCAAGCGAATTTATCAAATAGTTTTCCACCCAGTTTCAATTGATATTTTCGCTCAAGCGAGGGATCCTCCGCTTGAGTGAAAATGAGGCAGTGTTAATTTCCCTTAATTCAATTTCCCTTTGCTCAATTAAGCTAAGCTAGCTCCCGCTTAAGCGAAAATGAGGCAGTGTTGTCTCCTTTTTAACAGCTTTTAACTCTTTCCAACCTATTTTATTTTAAGGAAACCTCTTCTTATTATAATTTCACTTATGAAAATTGGGTTTAAATTTTGGGACGTTACAACTCTACCCCTTTTAATTATGCCCTGAAAATTGCATGCTAAAGTTTAACCTCAAGAGCAAAGCTTTGGGTATCGGGCATGTACGTCATCCTCTTTTTCTCATGTGGCTTCCTCTGGTGTTTGACCTTCCCAAATGACCTTCACTAATGGAATGGATTTATTCCTAAGGGTTTTGACACTTCTGTCAACAATCTAAGCAAGTCTAACCGGGACTGTAAGATCTTCCCTTAATTGTACAGACTCAGAACTTATAATATGCGAGGAGTCATGGACATATTTTTCTGAGTTGGGAAACATGAAACACGTCATGGATATTGGACAAATGGGGAGGCAAGGCTACTCGGTGAGCAAGAGGGCCAATCCTTTTCAGGATTTGAAGAGGACCAATGTATTTGGGATTGAGCTTTTTTGTCCTTAATGGCCCTTCCAATGCCTGTGACAAGGGTAACTTTAAGAAAAACATGATCACCTTCCTGAAACTCTAGGTCATTTCTCCTCCTATCAACATAACTATTTTGTTTGCTTTAGGTAGTCACAAGTTTTTCCTTAATAACCCTAATCTTATTTGTTGCCTCTTGGACCAGCTCAGAACCTAGAAGGTTCCTTTCACCTACCTCATCTCAACACAAAGGGGATCTACACTTCCTACCATACAAAGCCTCATAAGGTGCCATACCTATGCTGCTATGGAAACTATTGTTGTAGGCAAACTCTATGATTTGTAGGTACCTATCCCAATTACCATTTTCCTTTAACACATAGACTCTAAGCATGTCTAAGGTTTGGGATAGTCCTTTCAGATAGACCATCAGTCTAAGCATGGCAAGCGGTACTAAATTTCAATTTAGTTCTGAAGGCCTGAAGAAATGCATTCCAAAACCTAGAGGTGAACCTAGGATCCCTATCAAAGACTATGATAGAGGGTACACCATGAAGCCTCACTATCTCCTTGATGTACAAGTCATTTAATTTGTTCAGGGAATATATAGCTTTAATGGGTAGGAAATTAGCTGACTTGGTTAACCTATCCGCAATGACCCATATAGAGTCATGCCCAGCTATGACTCTAGGTATCCATCACAAAGTCCACGACTATTCCCTCCCACTTCCATTCATGGAGTTTTAAAGGTTGAAGGGATCTTGATATTTTTTGTGCTCTATCTTAACATGTTGACATACTAGACACCTAGAAACAAACTCTACTATCTCACCCTTCATACCTGCCCATCAAAACATCTTCAAATCTTGATACATCTTGGTAGTACCAGTATGCACCGTGAACTTCTCCTATGGGCCTCCTCTAATATCTGCTGCTTAAGGCAACCCCTCTTAGGGACACGATTCTCCTTTGGAAGAGAATCATCCCATCACCATACTCTCTAAATCACAGTTGCCCCTTTCTAGCTTGTAGTTCTAAATCTAAGTTTGGGCTTTCTCTAGTTTGGGCTCCCAACTCATTGGTTACCTCTATCCTATGCAACCTCAAACTATCAGTTTCAACACTCACATTTAGGCTCAGGTTCCTAAACTCCTCTATCAATTCCATCTCATGCACCATCATCAAGGACGCATGCACGAATTTCCTACTCAAGGTATCAACCACTACATTGGCTTTACTTGGCTGGTATCTCAGCTCAAAGTCACAGTCCTTCTAAAACTTCATCCACCTTCTCTAGCTCATATACTAAGCTCCTTTTGTTCAAAAAGGTACTTAAGGCTCTTATGATCACTAAATACTTCAAACCTCACACCATAAAGGTAATGACTCCAAATCTTGAGGGCAAACACTACTACTGCTAATTCTAAGTCATGGATGGGTTAATTCTCCTCATGGGGTCTAAGTTTTTTAGAGGCATAGGTCACTGCCCTCTTCTCTTACATCAACACACAACCCAAACCCTTCCCAGAAGCATCACTATAAACCTCAAATATCTTAGAAAGGTCAGGTAATACCAGTACCGGGGGTGGTGGTTAACCTCTCATTTAGCTATAGGAAACTTTTCACAAATTTATCATCCCACACAAAGGCTTGTCCCTTATGGGTCAACCTAGTGAGTGGTAGTACTAACTCAGAGAATTCTTTAATGAACATCATGTAGTATCCCGCCAATCCTAAGAAGCTCCTAATCTCTGTTATAGTCTTTGGTCTCTCCCACTCAAGGACGACTTCTACCTTACTAGTGTCTACTGACACACCCTCTCAGGATATCACATGGCCTAGGAAATGGACCTTATCCATCCAAAACTCACACTTTTCAAGGTTGGAAAATAATTTCTTTTCTCTCAAAACCCCTAACACTGCCCTTAAGTGTTGTTCATGCTCTTCTAAGTTTTAGGTGTAGATAAGAATATCATCGATGAATACGACAACAAACATGTCCATGTAGGGCCTAGAGATTTTGTTCATGTAGCCCATGAACACAGTCGTAGCATTGGTCAAACCAAAAGGCATCACCAAATACTCATAGTGCTTGTAGCTTGTCCTGAAGGTTGTCTTAGAGAACACTGACGCTCCCATAACTTAATCTAACAGGTCATCAATTCTTGGTAGAGGCTATTTGTTCTTGATGGTTACTTTGTTCAACTGCATATAGTCCACACACAAAATCATACTTTCATTCTTCTTTTTAACCAAGCATATTGACACTCCCCAAGGTGAAACACTAGGCCTAATGAATTTCTTCACTATCTACTCCTCTAATTATGCCTTTAGTTCACTAAGCTCTAGTGGTGATATCCTACATGGTGCTTTGGATATAGGTCCTTTTTCTAGGATAAGATCTCTGGAATATTCTATTTCCTTATCAGGTGGTAGGGTGGTCATTTCACTAGGGAAAACATGTTGAAGCTCCCTAACTATAGTTATAGTATTCAAGTTAGAATCAATCCCTATAGTTAAGGAAATCATTAAAATAAAACGGTTACTCCCATTTGACAAACATTCAGTAATTTGAGTAAAACTGGAAAAAATGGTTGGCATCTCCCTCGGAGGAAGAGGAAGAGTTGGAGAAACAATTACCTTATTAAAACAATCAAGCATGATTTGGTTTTAAGACAACCAATTCATGCCAAGAATAATATTTATGCCCTTCAGAGCTAAACAAATAAAATCGATCTCGAAGGCCCTCCCTTGTATATGGATAACTCCTCGAATTTGGCCACATAATGGCCAACGGTCAAGCTCCCTTACTTAAGTTGCATGAATCTGTCTCATTTTGCTTTCTGACAGGGGCCAGTAAGTTTTTCTCCAGGAAGACGGCTTGAAAGCCCTCCCAAGTCAACGAGGTTCCCAAAGAAATCATCCGAGCACGAGCCCCTCACCATCAGTTTTTCACCTCGCCTCAAAGCATGAAGGCGGCATACTCCACCTAATCTCCTCTGTGCACCTCGGGACACGGAAGATCTCGTCGATTTCTTTGACCCACGAAGCAGCGACTTTCGGATCATAGGCCCCAGAGAATGGTGAAGGGCTATGTTTTCGGAACTCTGCAAGGCCTTGGATGAACTGATCCACTACTAGTGGTGTAGGTGTCTCCGGTGGTCGTTGGCACAACTCTTGCAGGACATCCGCATCCACAGCTGCTTGTTCGCGACTTGCTGTCGCATGCTCTCCTATCATGTTGGTCAATAGTTGTAGAGTTACAGCTATCGGGTCAGGGTTCTGAATTGGTGGTGGAGTAGTTCCACGAGGTCTACCTCGCCTTCCGCTAACCATATTCCTATACTTATCATTAATAAACATTGAGGTGATCAGGATCTACATTTCATAACAATGTATATAATAACTATAGCTAATCTTAGACAACTAATTTTTTCACAGTCCAATTGGATTGAACTAATCTGATACCATAGTATAACGTCCTAATTATGAAATCGAAGAATAATACCCGTTGGAAACACTATTCTCAAATTTACAAAATTATTTTTGCGACATTACTGATATCAATAAAACATATATCATATAAATCGCTTAAGAAACCAACGTTTACATAAGTGTTAATCCCAAAATGACATGATAACTAGCTAGTTATAACACCAATATGCCAACAAATGGCTAAAATCCATCTAAACAAATAATTCGGTTAAATACATCTACATCAAAATATATAAGGCCTAATGAAAGTAAAGTAAGTGGAAGAGTCCAATCCTGGACATCCGAGCCTTCCCAGTCAAAAATCATGTAGAGTCTCCTGCACATATATAAATAATCCACAAAACTTATGGTGAGACCAACGTCCCAGTTAGTTTAAACAAGAATGCAATGTAGGATAGAAAACAAATGTAAGTGAAACAATAAATACATATGAACATTCACATCATAAACATCATTCAAGAGTCAGTCAATCAAATCATAAGTCATCCTTCAATGTGTAACCCAACATCAGGGGTCTTTTCATTATTACCTCTCGGCCAAAACTAAGCTCAATATCCTTATAAGGAATGTCTTCCTTGTGGTCATCTAGACCTTGCCATTTATACCTCATGTCTTATTAACAAACAATTATGAGTTGATTTTATCTTTCCTTTCCTTTCCTTTTTCCTCTTTGGCCATTGACCCATAAAAATCCTCTTAAGTAATTGAATATTATGAAACATGAGTGTAATTGTGAAGCATGTGAACATTTTCCATATTATACATATAATCCTTCTTGAGAGTTAACAATAGCAATGCACCCCTTGAGTCTCATAGATCAAACCTTAGAATAGACATCTCAAAGGCAATACAACACCAAATCATAACATAATCCATATAGTGCAAGCATTAATCATCAACAATCGAGCATTCACAATCAAATCAAGATGGGGATTCGAGAGTATGGATCTTTTAGGGTTTCCAAGCACAATGATAGTGAGTGGGTAAATTACACTCACCTCCAAAGCAATCCTAAGAAGTCCTTGAGGGGTTTTGAGCTTCCTTCTCTTCTCCCTTCGCTTGTGAAATCAACCTCCAAGATCTCTCTCCTTCTCCTCTCCTCTCTAGGTTAAAGTGGGGTCTGAGTTATGTTTTGGTTTTGGGTCTAAATGACCACTTAAAGGCTTTTAAAAAAAATTGATTTGCTGGTTTTTGCTTGAGCGAAAATCAAACAGTGGCTTGTTGTCTAAAATTCGCTTGAGCGAGACATTTTCTCTCAAGTAGGCATGACAATGGGGCTAGTTGGGGGTGGGTTTTGCTCTCTCCGTCTCTGCCCCACGAAAGTCGGCGGGTTCAGGTTTAAAGAGAGCGAATATGAAATTATAAAACCTAACCCCATCCCCACGAGTCTTCGTCAATTTTGGAGAAACCTGCGGGGATCTCATCTTATCTATTTTTTTATTTTTAATAACTTAAATACATATGTTTAAATATGTCATACATATCTAATATATTCTAATTCAAATAGTATATTTTATAATTATAAAAAATAAGAAACTTAAGAACTATATTATATTTTAAGGAAAATATATAAGTTTGTCTTTAGTATTTAACTATTAATATAATTAAAATTATTTAATTATTATATCGGAGTGGGTTCGGGGGCAAGGTGGATTTTCAACCCCCAAACCTGCCCCTGCCCCCGTTAATGGTAAGATGTCGTGTCGGGTTTTACTTAAACACGGTCAAAACGAGTTTTTTCCGTCAAAGTCAGGATGAGTGGATTGGTACCTGCAAACTCAGGTTTGATTTTCATGCCTAGAATCAAGCAAGATGATTTAGAATAAGGATTTACAGTAAAGTTTTGCATTATCATATAATAATATGATGTAATATCATTTATTGAGTTTAATTAATTACCTGAGGCGTCATAACTCAAGTAACTTCTCAAAAAAGTTAGTAGTCATTTTAAAAAATTACCTTATTAAATATTAATAAAATAATTTTAACTACCAATTTTAATTTTAATTTTTTTTTTTAAAAAAAAAACACTCAAAATCCTATCACTCTCATGCCGCTTAGGTAGGTACCCCTTACCTGGCTATTTCTTGCATCGCTCTCTCTCTGCACCACACATCACTTGTGAAAAGTGGTACCGGACGGACCCAACCCGTACCATATCTCCGGCATCAGGAGAGGAGATCGGAGAGTTTAATTGCAAGCAGATAACGGTTTTGATAATGATTGATTGGTCCACGAAGGAAAGGAACTGGGTACGTCACCACATATTTGAGCTACATATACTTAATTAATTAATTAATTATTCAATCATTTTCCCTTGAACATAGCTAACTCATGGATTTGAGTACAAGTGGGGCATATCAAGCATTCACTTTTGTTTCTCTCTAACCTTCTTCCTAATATATAATGTATATATTATTCTTACATGGACCCAACATATAATTGAGCATTATATATTAATTGAAGAATTAGGGAGGGATAGAATTTTTTTTAACATTAAAAAATACCCACCGATAATGAAAGGGGATACAGAATTGAAATTTCCCAACTATGACAAATAAACTTAATATATTTCTTGTGTTTTTTACTACTAGGCTACAAGTGAGGTTGGATGAAATTTCTGTAGAACTTTTAGGTAAAAAAAATAAAATGAATTAAAGAGGTAAAATGCATTCAACTTATTTATAAGGTGAAATTAGTCTTTGTAATTCACCTACTCCAAAAGTTTTCTCATTCAACTTCTTTATAAATAACTAATTTCAACTTATAAAAAAGTTAAATTTATTTAACATCTTTAATATATTCTATTTTTATTTTCTAGAAGTTTTTCTGCAGAAGTGTATTCAAACATGTCTATATTTAAAATTAATTTTTGTTTTGTTCCTATCATCAAATTCTTAAATCGTTTTTGTAACTCACGAAGACGCCATCTGTACTTTCAAAGTGGTGGAGCTTCTAAAATTATGTTTCAAAATTGGGGGAAAAAAAATCTGATACTCACATATTTACTAATTAGCTATGACCACAAACCATAAAGCTAGCACGTGGAACCTTATTTGAAAATGAGTGTGACTGCGAGAGTTAACAACCAGCAACTACTGCTTATATTAAAAATTATATAACGTTGATAAAAAATTATAGTTACATGTATTTAATTTAAACAAAATAGACCTCTCTACACATTTGAGAGATGTCATCAATTATCGACAAAATTTGTTTGTTTTAAAAAAAAAATTATATTATAGTATACAGAACGGGTTAAGGTCACTATCCTACAATATGTTTTTCCTTTAAATAAAAAGTCCAATTGACCTAAATTGTTGAGCTTACAATTTTAATAACGACTCTTAATATATAAAACATGATGTAAATTCATTTAATTCATAGTTTAAATTTTAATGTTTTATATTTTTTTTTTCAATACCACATGTAGTGGAGGTAATTCTATTCGAGCGGATAGGACCTTTATGGGCGAAAAGCTTTCTCTTCGAGTATTTAACACAGTTGCATCTCACTCCGAGTATTTAACACAACTGCATACCCATGGCTCGAACTCAAGACCATTGGTTAAGCTGGAACAGCCCCTTACAAACTGATCACGTGGTTTTTAATGTTTTATATGAAAGTGTGATAACCGATTGAATTAGCTTTTAATCTCATTCTCTCAGTAAAAAATTAAAATTAAAGGAAAAAGGAATGGAGGAAAGGAAGCAGTTGCCTATTCCACTCACGCTCTATTAATTAATTGCGTTAAATTAAGCTACTTTGTATATAACGTAACTAGACAGCCTAAAGGCCTATAACCAGATCGCAGAAAATTGAAAATGTCATTTGCTTTTTATCCATATTTACTAAATAAATATTCGTCAATATATTCTCATGATAACTTTTATTAGAAAAGTTAATGTGGAATATGCAATGCGAGTAACATATTTAAATCTCAAATTACATTTTATTTTCTCTCTCTCCTAAACCTAGAGATCATAATTAGACCCAAATTTAGTGGGGATTAATAAAAATTATTCATGACAAATAGTGTTTTTACTCATTATATAATATGGTCCAAATCTAGATAATTATCTCTACATAATATTCATGACAAATATTATGTTTTATGATTAGAATTTGACAATTTTTAATTAGGTTTTTTTAATCCACAACTTAGGTATTTTTGGCAAGAGATAATTATGTTCGAATAATGACATATGTATCACCTGACTCAATTACTCATTAATAGTTAGATATTAAATTTTTGAGTAAACCCTCATTTTAGTCCCTTAAAGATTGGTCATCGGTCAACTTGGTCCCTGAAAGAATGAAAATTGTAAAAACGTCTCTGAATGATGCTACCTTCGGTCAAAATAGTCCTTCCGTTAACCCAAGTCTGTTAAAGTTAACAGACTTGCTGATGTGGCATAAAAAACTGAAAGTCTTCATTTTGGTCTCTGCCCAGTCAACCCAAAAGATTGAAACCCATCAAATTGGTCCCTGCCCAGTCAGCCCAAAAGATTGGAAACACATCAAATTGGTCCCCCCTCCTCTCTCTCTCTCCCTCCCCCTCCCTATATCTCCTCCCATCTCCCTCCCACCCTCTCATACCTCTCTTTGTTTCTATCTCTTCTCTCCTCTGTTTTTGTATATATCTACTCTATCATCTAATCTTTTTTTCATTCTAATTTCTCTTTCCTTGTTTATCTTCTTGTTCTTATCTTTCTCCTTTGTTTATCTTCTGTTTTCTCTCTCTCCCTCTCATCTGTCTCTCTCCCTTTTTCTCTATCCTCCCTCCCTCTTCTATATTTTTCAATTTATTAAGTTTCTCTCTTCGCCTCCTGTCTCCTATGTTTCTCTCTCCTCTATCTCCTAGTTTCCCTCCTTATTCTATTTCTCTCTCTACTATCTCCTCCATTTCTCTCTTCTCCTCTCTCTCTCATCCTTCCCTCTCTCCTATCTCTCTTCGTTTCTAACATTCGTCTCTATCATATGTTCTCTCTGTTCTTCTCTCCCTCCTATTTCTCTATCCTCCCTCCCTCCCTCCCTCCCTCCCTCTATCTTCCTTCGTTTCTCTCTCCTCTCTCTCTGTTTCTCTCCTATTTATCTCTCTCCTCTGCTTCTCCCTCCCATGTTTCTCTCTCTCTCCTCCATTTCTCTCTCCTCTCTCTCCTCCATTTCTCTCTCTCCTCTGCTTCTCTCTCCCCTGTTTCTCTCTCTCCTCTCTCCTCCATTTCTCTCTCCTCTCCTCTCTCTAAGCCGACTGAGCCGTAACTCACCTAAGGGGTTGCATCGACATCCCATCTTCTCAGTCTCTCAGTTAGATCGCAATAGTGGTCTATGGACTTATAATTTAGATTGTTTGAGACTTGCACCGCGAGATTGCTCTTGCGCATTTTCATTTGGTGAAACGCCATATGATGTTGAATAAAATGACGCTTTCGTTCCACCACCACATGCTTCCAACCCCCATCAATGGTGCTCTGAATAGAGGAGAGATAGAAGAAAGAAATTGAGAGGATAGAGGAGAGAGAAACGGAGGAGAGAGAGGAGAGAGAAACAGAGGAAAGGAGAGAAGAGAGAGAAATAGGAGAGAGAGAGAGAGGAGGAGAAACAGAGGGGGGAGAGAAAGAAGAGAGAAATAGAGAGAGAGAGGGAGAGAAATAGGGGAGAGAAACATAGGAGAGATGAGAGAGAAATAGGGAGAGAGGGACAGAGGAGAGAAACGAAGGAGATAGAAATATGGGAGAGAGAAACAAAGGAGGAGAGAAGAGAGAGAAATAGGAGAGAAACATAGGAGAGAGAAATAGGGGGAGAGAGAGAAGGAGAAATGAGAGGATAGAGGATAGAGGAGAGAGAAATAGATGAGAGAGAGAGGGAGAGGGGGAGGGAGGGAGGGAGGGAGAGAGAGACTACTTACAGAACAAGAAAGAAGGAGGGGGGACCAATTTGTGTGTTTTCCAATCTTTTGGGCTGACTGGCAGGGACCAATTTGATAGGTTTCCAATCTTTTTGGGTTGACTGGGCAGGGACCAAATGAAGACTTTCAATCTTTTATGCCACATCAGCAAGTCTGTTAACTTTAACAGACTTGGGTTAACGGAAGGACTATTTTGACCGAAGGTAGCATCATTCAGGGACGTTTTTACAATTTTCATTCTTTGAGGGACCAAGTTGACCGATGACCAATCTTTCAGGGACCAAAATGAGAGTTTACTCTTAAATTTTTAGTAATATTATTTATGTTGTTTAATTACATTTACCATTAAGATAAGATTTTAATATATATTCATGGTAGAGGAATTTTACATAGACATCAAATGATGTGCTGCCACATCATTTATTGAATTTAATAACACATGAGATGTCACATTTATTAAATAATGTGATGACACTTTTGGATGTCTTTGTAAAACTTTTTAAATTGAAAATCTATATTAAATAAATCTGTAAGATAATATTTTTATTACTTTATTAAGATTACATTAAAAAATATTTCATTTAATTGAAACATAGGCAATAGAGTAAGATTGGTACATAAATATCTTCTAGATTTGAATATTGACCATTCAAATGTGAACTTAATTTATCATTAATTAAGATTAACAGAAATTACAGTGAGAATATGAGAAGCTTTCGCCAATCGCCAATTTTAAAAAGAAAGAATGAAAATTGATGTAACTGATGGTATCTAACGGAGTGAAAAAAAAAATAATTGAATAGTGTATTTTTATTTATTATATATAACGGGGCAATATATTTTCTCTATATTCTCAAACTAAAAAAAAATGCTAGTGTTGTCATACTGTGTACAATTTTTGTACATTCTGTTTTTTTAAATGGAGGGAATGAACTAAACTTTGTTACTCTGTCACCATATTTTATTTAATATCTTATGCCATCTCTGTCAGGAAAAAGGTTGAACAAAACTTCATTATTTTCTGCAATTTTGACAGATTGTCTTCTGATCTTGGTTTCCCTCTGGTTTCTATTCTTCAGTGTGTTTCCACAGAAAGACAATTTTTTTGATTCCCATGGCTTACCCTTTCCTGCTCTGTGTGCACTGCAGGCAGAGAAAAAACAAAGAAATTAAACGTCGAACTTATATATTCTTAATTATCTCATATATATGTATCAGGATATATGATAGCATATGTATGTATGATGAAGAATAATGACATATCCCACACAAGTAAGAGGAATGATACCATTGGATACATCGACTGGTACGGCCATTAATTAATTTTTGCAGTGAACGAACTATAATATTAGCTGATGTTAACTACTATCGTCGATAATTACAATAACTATTTATATAACATATATTTAGTGTATGATTGTGATGCTATATAAGCTTATATATTATTGATGTGACAATATATGTAGCAATAATAAAAAAATAGACGACATATATATATTATATATAATAATGATAAAATTGCTAATAAATAGTCTGTGTGCCTCCTTTATTTGATTCACATTTTTGTTGGAATATGTTTTACATATATTATTATTGTTATAATAATAATAATAATAATAATAATAATAATAATAATTTTCTAACTAATAATTTATAAGTTCTTTGTTGAAAATCCAAATATATATAAGTCGTTAAGTCTTTGTTTGCTTTTATTAAAAATAGGAGGAAGGAAAATAAAAAGAGATGAAAATTAAAGGGAGGAGTCCATAAAAAAGTTTTTACTCTAAATTTTCACTTACTCTTCCCAATTTTCATTAATTTTGACTTACTTTTTATTCAATCTAATTAAGATATTAAAATCTATATATTTCCCTTTATTTTCATTTATCTCCACGTTTCACCTCTTTTATTTTTGAACGATTCTACGGTGTATTTAACAAAATTTGGTACCTAGTCCAACTTACATATTATTGATTATTGGAGGTGAATAAATAATTTTATTTTTTATTAAATGGTTCTTATATGACTATTTAAGTTTAATTTAAGGGAAAATATGGATTTACAATATAACCACGTTAGTATCAGTGAACATCTATCAATTTAAAATTAAAGAAAGAAACTTCTACACACGATATTATGAATTTAAATTTTTTAACTAATATTTCATAAAAGTAATTGAAAAACTATGAGTAATTAATTAAATAAGAGTTAAATTTGATAATAAAAAATTTAAATTACTTTAGTTTTATATTCAAAACCACGTGGATCATGATTCACCTTAGATAGACCATTATTTTCATTCCTAAACCAAACAAAGCATAAATCTCACATTGATGTTTGAAAGAGCTTATTTGAGCTTATCTTATGACATAAACACTTATGTAACTGCTTGGGTAAACTTATAAAAAGAGCTTATGACATGCTCATAAGCTATTTGTAGCTTATTTCAATAAACTCTTGAGAATAGCTTATGGAGAATTTAAGTACACTACACTCTCTTTAATTTTCATCAAATTTTTAAGAATTTATTCATTAAGTACTTATTAAATAAGAGATTATACTATAAACACTTAAATAAGTTGTATTTCCAAAGTGTGAAAACACTGTATTAAGATTTTGGATCAAAATTTTGTGTCATATTTACATCTCATTAGACTCACAAGGAAAATATTAAAAATTTAAATGTGAATCTTTATATATTAATTTACTATCTATATATGAAGAGAAGGATAGACAAATTTTTCACATGATAAGATCATATAAATTTAAACATATGATAAAATCCATTCCTAAAGATATATGCTAATAAACAATCATAATGAAGAAAATGATTTGATTATAAGATTGGATATAACACTTTAATTAGAAGATTATGGTTATGTTGATATATATTAATTATAGTAAGCCACCGACGTTCCGCATCTTAACTTCAGTTCAAAATTAATAAAGGAAGTAATTATTAAATTCAAACTAACATATAAAAATCTTAAGAAAAATTATAATCTCCCAGTTCCGAGGACAACTAATTTCCTTATTATATTCTGCTTTGATTAAACTAATATCTTATTTTAGCATTGTAAGCTCATCATGCTGTTTTCAATGAATATCACTAATTACACAACTTTTAAAATCACAATTTTGCACTCGGAAAAGAATGGGTGAAGATATCTTTCGTAGAGACAATTATGTTCTAGGTGCAGATCCTCCGAATATTTAACATATAGTTACATATTTAGAACTCGAACTCAAGACCACAAGTTAAACTAGAATAACTCATGTTCGGTGATAATGGGTAAAAACATCTAAACATGGATAAAACCGCTTGTGCAATAACAATAAATACAAGTGCTGTCTAAGTAGTAATATATATTCAATATAAATAACTTAATTTAAATTAATTATTATTCTTTTCCTTAGTTTCAAGTGTCTAATATATCTTCAAAGAGTTTAGTGTACAATCAAGATTTTACAGAAAATGTTACGTACGCCACAAAACCTCTCAATCTCATGACATGAGTTACTATACGTAAGAAATACGTGTTTGTTTTGAGGAAATTGTTCTTTAGTTTCTTATTTTAATTAATAATGACCCGAATTAGCTAGGAGATTTTTTTAAAAAAATAAGTATGATCAAGTACTTAGAAAAAGTTAAACATGTAAACTAACTATATTTAGAATATCATTGTGGAATTCAAGTTCAACTTTGGTTTGGAACAATTAGTGGTCAACACAAAAGCATATTACATATATATACCCTCGCAATGCATGCTTAGGAGTGGAATAAAGTGGATAAATTTAAAATAACAAGATGAGATTCCTGCTCTTTGTTAATAATTAAAATTAACTATTTTTCGCATAAAAGCGACCCAAAGAACCCACCAGAATTGTGCTGACCATGTTATTCTCTGACTAGACGGTTGTCAAGACTCCCATTAGATTTGGAATCAACAAAGCATTACAAAAGATTTCCCATCATAATTAAATGTTAGATCTTAGTTTTTTGACTGATTAATTCTTTAATATATGATGAAGATTGAAGAATAATTTCTATAATAAATCATTCCATCCTTTTGGTCCTCAAGCTAGCTAGTTTGGAATCTCATCACTCTTAAAAACAACTGTTTTGTCTCATAATAATTACTCAATCGTTCATTGAACAATCTTGGATCATATCCAAAATGCTTGATTATATATATAGTAGATGACGATATATATATATATATATATAGAACAAAAACCTATTCTATGAGTGGAGGAAAAGAAAGATAATTACTAAGTGCATGACTCTTTCCCGCGAAACTTTTGGCTTTAAAAACATTCTTATATATATTCCATTCTTATTCTTAACTAGACTGTCCTAATAATACTAAATTAATTGGCTTTGATATGAAATATCAATTACGTACCCAACGTTTACCTTATGATTTGGAGCTGATATATATATATATACTTCAATTCCTTTTTCTTTTTTTTTTCTTCTTTTCTTTGTATGTAGGGCTATTAATTATTCGTTATGGAACCTTAACGAATTCTAATAAAGTTTGATTTAATTAAAAAGGAAATTAATAAATTAAAAGAAAAAAATATACTCCACAAAAGCCCCCAAAAAGGGGCAGGACCACACAGCATCGTTCAATTAATAATCCAATATACTTACTAATTAAAAAAAAGTTGTCAAAATGTGATATATATTGATATTTTGGAAGGATTATATTATATCATCCCAATCAAGAAGAAGAACATGGGTCATGAACACGTATCATGTTTGTGTTTCATTGGCATGTTGAATAAACAGACAAAGAAAACAGTTAAGGAACAAATCACCTAGGAAATGATCAAGTGAAAGAGATCTTGTTCCCAATTTTTTGTTATACAGGTTGGGTCCGTACATGCCTTCTTACCTTTTCATTCATATACTAATTAATCACAATTGGTTGCGAAGCACAACCAACAAACAGTGTAGGCCCGATCCCAAACAACAACCCCTGTGGCTATTAGGCCATGTCTCTTATTGGCTACCACATGGAGAAATTAAGGTCAGAGCAACAATGTTAACAATTAATGTTGGATCCATATAATTAAATTAATTGGTGTTAATGTGATGGGGTTAAGCAATTACAACAATATTAGCCAGCATGTTTGCAATAATGTTGCAATTTTGTCTTAGTTCAGTGGGAATTGAACGAACAAGAAGCATGGTAGTTAAAGGGGTTGAAATAAAAAATTGATTACGACAGTTGGAAAGTAGAATTCATCCAAGTTGACCATAGATGATTAGAGGAAAAAAAAATTTGAAGTGTTGTGTGGATGGTGTGGCTCGAGGAATGTTATTATGGGATCGATCGATTACTTAATTAACTGTGACTTTTTTTCTATGTAATGTATAGATATTCCCCTCGATTTGTTTCTTTAATTTTATAATTTTGTGCTTACTTGATTTATTAATTGGAGTAGTGATAATAATAATAGCACAGGTGGCTGATTTTGGACAGCTCTGCCTACGATTCTTTTATTATCGAGACCTTAAATTGACCCACTCTGAAAAACAAAACATCTTTATGTGTATTAATTTGGTTACTAATTAACAAATGCATGGTAGCTAGCTAGGAAGAGTATATATAGTATATTTTAAGACAGCAAAGTCCTTATGTTCTCCGGGTCGGTGACATAAAGAGGCTATACTTTTACATTAAGTTGTACGTATATGGTATGACGTGGATGAATTAGCTAGAAGGGAATTATATATATATAAAGTAATTAAGAGTTATATAAGAGAATTAATTAAAAGAGGCACAAATTTAATAGTATATGCATTTTCCTGTTTTTGATTAATTGATATGTAAAATTAATTGATTCTTCGCTTAACATATTATTAGAGAAATTGATGAACATAATTGACGATTATTAATTAGTGGATCTATGTCGTTTATATGTTGAATCATTTAATAGCATATAGTCACATATTTGTTCAATCCTATATTTAATTGACTATCATATTTAAGATAACATGTATTTTAGTTAAGCATATTTATGATTATAATCGTGTAAAATATTTTTATTCTGTCATCCAATGATATGTTGCGCATTGTTTGATAAGTTTAATAACACATGAAATTTCATACTCATTATATGGTGTGTCAATGCATCATTGGATGATAGTGTGTATACTAATTAAACTATACTTTTATCATTGGACTTTTATATATAAATTAAATCTATCATGGGCTACATATGTATATGTCTTGTAACTGCCAATTTGATTTATAATTGAGTAGAATTGATTATAGAATCAATGGTTGAAAATGAGTGATGCATGCTTTACGAAACACGTTGGACGGAAGTGATTAAAATCAATACTGTAGAATTGATTCTGCACTATACCTAACTGATAACCAAATAAATCATATATGAACTTTTCATTATGAAAAGATTAGCCTATTTTAAACATATAAAGAGAAACATTTACTCTCATCACATATGTATTATAATGATCTTATTGAAATAATATACATAAACACATATAAAAGGCTACAACCTTGACCATAGTTTTAAAAATCAGACCAGTCCAGTCGGTTAGACCGGTCGAATCGGGAACCGACCAAGTAACCGGTACGTTCAGCCCAAAAAATCGATAGATTTTAAAACTGATCCAAAACCAGTCAAACCAGTCAAATTAAAACCTGTTGAATTAGTTATTTTAAAAAAAAGTTTTTTTAAATTTTTTATTTATTATTTAATTTAAAATATTTTTAAGATAAATAAAGACGAGGATTACACATAGATATTTATTATTTTACTAATTATTAATTTTTTGTCTTTATAAACCTTATAATAAGGTTACTTATACGAATTTATAACTTTATATATCTTAATTTTTTATAATTTTGTGTCATTTTATTAACTATAATGTTATATAATATTAAAAAATATATATTTAATTAATACCGGTTCGACCATGATTGAACCATTGCACTGTGAACCAGTATCTTTACTGGTTCAATTAGTAGTCCGATTTTTAAAACATTGAGATTGACTTTTTTTATGATATTTAATTATCTAAATTTTAATATGAATTTAATGGATATACATTGATCGTGTAAATAAGTTTTACATTATTATCAAATAATGTATTATTATATTATTTTTATTGAGTTTAATAAGGTATGAGATGTCACATTATTAAACAACAATATAAATTTCATATAGTATATATTAATTAACCTCGATAGTCTAAATATATATTAGTTGAAATTTTTACCATATATGTGAAAATTTTTAACCCCCACCACCCACATATCCTTCCAATTATGTGCCACGTATCTCTTTGGTTTAGGTGTGTGTACAGCTCAACATGTTGGGAGTGTGCTTGAATGAGGAGGGAGACAAATGCAGAGATAGGAGTGTGATGATGAATTTGGTGAGGGAGAGGTATAAGGGAAGTGTGAAAGTGAGCAAGAGAGAGAGAGAGAGAGAGGAGTTGTCATTTCTTACATAATTACATTTGTTATTTAATGTGTGTTTTTGAGCAGTTTGTATGGTAAGAGTCCGACAGAAGGGTGCGGATGATTGCAAAATATATGTGCACGGTGTTTCCTCCTCTGATCTTCTAATGACCCATCCCTCATCTCCTTCCACCTTAGTATTATGTTATCTATGTTCGTAGTATTCTCATCCTTCTGAAATGACATTTCATGCATTTGGTTCATCTTATCACTACACGTGGGGATCAAGTTGGGCATGCGTCCTATTTTCATTACCTTCAATCCAAAATTATTATCAGCTACTACCTTTCAATCTTTCATTCTATTCCCCTCGCACTATATGTCATGCACCGTCCATTTCCTTTAATTTCCCCCTCCCCCTTTCAAAATTGCAAACATAAAATTTTTTGATTTTTTTTTAAAATGAGGTTAATGAATATACACAATATAAAAAATTTTAAACAAATATTTAATAATGTGTTATCACATTTCACGAATAACACTTCACATATTATTAAACTCAATAAATAATGTAATAGTATATTATTGAATGTAAAAATATATTTTTGCATTGATAGTTTATATTCATTAAATATTTTTTAAATAATTATATAACTTTTAATTGTTATCATTTATGTATAATTTATATAGTCAAGATCAAATTTTCAGACATGGGAATACTATATTCATGTCACTTAAATATGATAAATGAAAGAAAAATGTGAGATATGATAAATGATACGATGGAAAAAGATCAAGATAAAAAATGTGTTCCATGAATTGTTGAATTAAATTATTGTATGAATAATCATTTATTAATTTGTTGAGTCACTGAAATACCTTTGATAACTGTAGAGCACTGGACTTAATATGACCTTAATAACAGAAGGATAAAATAGCCCTTTCACAATAAAATACCCTCCCCGACCCATTCTCTCGTTACATGTGTAAAGATATTATTATCTGGTGGCCATAGTTAAAATTTTAATCTCATCTGTCTCATGTGGTAACCAAACGCAGTGGACGCAGAACTCTCCCCTGATTTCTCTCTATGGTAACTCTCCATTGTTATTTCTATGGTAACAAATAGAGGGTTAGAGAGAAGAGAAACCCAAATCATATTGAATTAAAAGTTACTTAATATAATATAACTTTCATGTAATTTTCATTCTTATGTAACGAGAAAATAGATATAGATAGGGATGTCAACAGGGCGAGGGCGGGGGCGGGGGCGGGGGCGGGTAGTGCCTACCCGTATACATACCCATTAAAATTAACGGGTATCCATGCAGGTAATGAGTATCCGCAGGTATTCACGAGTATCTATTAATGTTTAAAAATTTAAATTTTATAAAAAGAAAGAGGGGAAATGTTATATAATATATTATTATATCATACTCTATATATAAATAATCATTATATAATACTATTACGTGTTAATATATTAAGAATATCATTATAAAATAATATAAAATAAATTATATTTCATCATAAAATAATAAAAAATCCTAATATTTAAATATATTTATTAGAAAAATATGTTTGAATGAGTATACGGGTACCCGCGAGGAGGGTAGTATAATATCCGTCCCCGCCCATTATATAAATATGCGGATACCCATTGCGGATATACCCACGGGTATCCACGGGTGCTGATTTTTTTTTACATCCCTAGATATAAACCTCTCATTATAGGAATAGAAATTAGTTAAAATGAGGGGATGCTAGGACTTACTTGACTTGAAAATTTGTTTTTTATTTTATTTTTTCTGTTGATTATGAAATTATTACATTATTTTTATCTTGTTTCCTATTTTAAAAAATTCATATAAGAAAAAATGTGAAAAAACTTAATTATTTTTACTATAATTTCTATGTAAGTATTTAAAAAATAAAATACAAATCAGGTAGTATTTTTTTAATTATTAGTGAAATAAGAAATAAAATAAAAAATATTTTCTTATATGAAATAGATTTTTATTTTCTCAAACATCAATAGTAACCTTTAAAAAAACTTTTACCAAACATGAAATTCTCATATTATTAAGTCTATTCTTAACTTTATAAAGTTTGAACCTACACAGATGTTGAGCCTTGTTAATTTTTAGAATAATTTTGATTAGAAAAAGTTTAGTCTTAATAATTTTTTATTTATTCATTTTTATTTTTATGTTTATGTTTATTTATATCTTTACCTTTATTTTAAGAAATTAACATTTTAAAAATATATTTTTTTTAGTTTTTCTTAAATTTCCTTTTATCTTTTATTATCTAAAAATTAAATTTATATTTTTTGGGCCATCAAATATATGCATAGAAAATTAATTCAAATTTTGATCTTTTCATTTAAGAAAGCAACATTTTCACATAACTTTTTAATTATAATATTTGAAATTGAGAAATCACTTATAGAAAATTAGGGTTTGTTTATTTTCAAAAAAAGTTTTTCCATTTCTATTATTAGTATTAACTATAAAAAATATCAACCTATTTTTTTTATTTTAGTTCAAGTTTTAGAATTTTATTAAAAAAATAGAAAAATCAATACAAAATTTTCATTATTTCTTTTACAAAACTTTGAGGACATGAAACATAAAGAAATCAATGTGATATTTTTATTATTAAAATTAAAAATATTTTTATAATTAAAACTAAAAATCAGGAAACAGAAAATATTTTCTAAAACTAAAAAAATCTTTAAATCAATAAAAAATAGTTCAATTCAAGTCTTTGAGAGAAATAAAATAATTTACTTCATGTAAACATTATGTTTAATGTGGCATCATTACATGTTTATATATGTTGAACAAAAGCAAGAACAAACTTCTCGGCTCGAACAAGATTGCCTCCCGTGGAAGATACCTGTGGTTAAACAAAAAGAAATAGCAAGAACAAACTTGTCTTTATATGAGCAGTTAAAAAAAAAACTTGTCTTTATATGTGAATTTGTTGCATGCCGTTTTTAAAACAATCAGGGATAAGTCAATGTAATATTTTTCTTTCCACATAAAAGTTACAATATTAATCGTTGCTTTTGCAGCAAAAAATACATTTTATGTTTGATTTGTGCCACACTAAAGATGAGCATTTTTAAATATAAAAATGTAATTATAAATTTTGCTTCTTAACAAAATCACATATATAGTGCTTTAATTCATTATTCAAGTTATTTGACTTATTTCCCCACCAAGTTACAAACTCATAAGCAGTTTTTCAAAATACTCTATTTGAACTTAAATATAAGTAAAAAAAATCCACCTAAATGAATTAAAATATAAATAAAACTTAACTAATTTCACTCTATTTAATGGCATCATTTCAAATTGTCCTTTATTTAATTCAAGATTCTATTTAATGAATTATGTGCTAATAAAAAGAAGAGGGTATGTCCACTTAAAACAAGCTTCAATAAAATTTAATGTAGGGTAATTTAAGCAATACAATTACTTTTTTTATGATATCAAAAAAATTAAATGAGTTTAATTAATTTTTTTAATAAGTGTGAATTTTATTATTTTTCCTAAGTTCGATGAGAATCATATATGTAGAATCAAATCCATACGCACTTTAAATTAATTTGATAAAATATGTTTGGTATACACTAATGATGTACATTATTTTACACCAAAGATATGAATGATTGAATTATAATTAATATCCATGTTTTGCATATGTTGTTAAAATAATTATTTGTATAAAGTTATTAATTATCAAATATGCAATAAATATGAAATCTTTTTTTGGTGACAATAAATAAATATGAAATCTAAAATAATACATATAATATTAAAACTTAATATAATATATATAATGTGTATAAAATAAGACTAGCTAGCATTATTCAATTCTGACAAGACCATGGCGTGGATGTCAAGTCAACTATTTAAAATGAAGGGAGATATAAAAGAGTGAATTGATATAAGATAATTATACTTTGACACCCAAAGATGAAATGATGGATAAAGTGTGATAATATCAATGTTATTGATAATTGATGAGGTAAAGGTACTGGTTTATGATTTAATGATTTAACTATGGTGGTGGAATCGTGATCAAATCGGTTTTAATTATAATATATTTTTTAATATTATAAAACATTTAATTAATAAAATAATATAAATTATAAGAAATTAAGATATATAAAGTTGTAAAAAGGTTTATAATACAAAAAAATTAATAATGATTAATAAAATAATAGATATCTATGTGAAATTCTTAAATATATTTCTTTAATTATCTTAAAATATTTTAGATTAAATATAAAATTAAAAAAATCGATTTTTTTTTAAAATGACCGGTTCAATCGATTTTCTGACACCGATTTTTTTACTGGTTCTCATCGGTTTTGAGATCCTCCAGTTTTCTGGGTTGAACGAACCGATTACCAGGCCGGTTCTCGGTCGGACCGACCGGTCCGGACCGGTTTTTTAAACAACGGATAATATCACAAATGCTACTTGTACAATTATATTTGTACAACTCCATATATAATAAAGTGAGAGATAGGAATAGAAGTGAGAGAAGTGTGGAATGTGATGGTTGATTTGATGGAGAGAGATGAAGATAAAAAGTGTGTTGTATGAATTATTATATAAATATATTATATGAATAACATAATTGTAATAGTATGTTTGATTACCTGTTAGATACAATATAAAATGAATTCCACATAATTGATTTTAAATCACTTTCATCAAATATACTTCATAAATTATGTGTATAATTCATTTTCTAGAATTGATTCTGCTTAATTATAAATTAAACGAACACTAAATATACAGAGGAGAAATAAAAAGAGAGAAATTAATAAATGTGATCAGTGAAAAAAAAAAGAAAAAGAAAAAAATGAAACATAAAAATATAAAACAATGGAGTGAAAAAAAAAATCAGAATTCTCTATCCTAACATCCATGTGTCAGTTTTGCTTGTTGTCCTGTCCTTAACTTTTTTGTACGTTCATCAGAAGAGGTAGAAAAAGACAAGAGTACTGAAACGGAAAGCATGGGTCGGGTTTATGCAAGATAAGAACAAATTCACAAATCACAACTGTACCCGCAAAAATAATAATAATAAATAAATCACAACTCACAAGAGACCTACCACGTCATCATGTGCCAGCACATCATCCATCCACATACATGCATGTCAATTCCATATCCATGGAAGTAGTGAGTGAGTGACTCAATACAATGCTATTGCTTGCGCATTGCATATAGACCACACTCAGCCAAAATTGAATGCAATGATTATTGTCAAATATAAAAAAGCCATTAAACATTTTGGCTTAGCCATAAAATCAAATCAGAGAATCCATTCTGAACCCACTTGGGTGATATGCAAGTATGCAACAGAAATTCCCACTAATAATAATAATAATAATAATACATAAAAAATGTGTTTTGCTGTAACATCATTCGATTTGCTCAGTGATCACAACCTCTAAACAAAACCAAAATGATCATCAATTGGCGCATATCATACCATAATAAAATTGGTCATGCTTTTTCTCATGCATCCCAAGTTTCATGTTTTTTAAACTTCAAGATCTAACTTTTGTTCATTCGTCACATATATTGTATTTTTTTAAAAAAAATCTTTTGGTGGGACTACACATTACAATATTAGGTATCTTTTCTTTTGTCCAAGCTTCTCATCACTTAGTGGCTAAACTCGAAATGTCACCATTTAAAAAGAGGAGGGAAAGTTGAAAAAGGTGAGTGGTAGACCATCATATGCCCGTCCATGTTGCTTGATATTTAATTGAATACGTGAATTGTTTGAACATGATGAAAATTAAAAACAAACAATCCTAATATAATTATATTTTTCATCTCACAAAAAATTGTTATATATCGATTAGCCTTTTTCATATAGATTCTAATGTGCATATACATATATTTATTATGCGAGTTAGATGGTCCCTACATAGTTTTGTTCCATGAAATCGGATTATATGCCAAATGTTCCATAAACACGAAGATTCCGGGATTTATATGTCTTAACTTTGTCTACGGTTACCATGTGGCACTCATTTCCACATCCTAAATGATGGAGAATGCTCACACGTTCATATTAAGGTGGGTAGAAAATTAAACCTGCTTAATCTAATGATTAGATTTGAAGTGCTTAAGGAGTGTAGCTGGATATATAATCCAAGGGGAGAAACTAAAATAAAACACACTTTTAAAACAAAGGGACACATCCCTTGAACTATGGTGGATCTGTGGGAAAACACTAACAACTTAATAACTATAGACAATTATGGGAAGGGTTTGGAAGAAGTGCCAGAAAAGCAATTTGCCTAAACATGGTTCAAATAGTATATGTGAGGAAATATTATAAGTGAGGGCACAAGGATCCAACAAAATTGAGAATGCTAGGAATCTTGCCCCTCAGAAGAAGTTGGGTTGGAGACCATGGTCTGTTCACTTTCCATTGAAGTGAGGATCTTTATCTTTAGAATGTCGAGCTCTGACCAATTAGACTTCAATTAACAGCTAATAATACTAATTAATATATATAATCAAGTTATTTATCTTAGGGTGTCACCAAATATAATTCCCTTTTAGAGAAAAGTGTTGCATTGTGTTAGTTATTTAAAAAAAGTCATGAATTTATCAAATCCCATTAATCGTTTGATTCTCTGAGAAAGTGAACATAAGAGTGAAAAAGAAAGTGGTCAGTTCACTAACAAAAAATCAAGTTGGGTTTTGGAGACTGTGGTCTGTTCACTTTCATTTTTTAATTATGGCATTACCAAAAAGATGAATACTTCAATTCCATTCACTTTCTTGTCTCTATATTCATGGATTTATCATATGTATCACAATCCTAAATTTATCTTAAAGAACAAAAATTTAATGAGTTGCCGGAAAGTAGATTCTTCCAATTTATTTCTATTTCTATTAGCCTACCTAAATTTAGCAACGTAATCTTCTTTTTATATAAGGATCACATAGATAGAAAGACAATTTTTATTTCCAATTATGTTAGTGCTGAAAAATGAATACCTCTTCCATTCACTTTTAGACAAGAATGTACATCCAAATCATTTATATACTTTTTTTTAAAAAAATCCAAAATATGAATGAAAATTATTATTTTTTATAATTTTAGAAGAACTATAGGCTCCTTTTTTTTTTAAAAGAAAAATCTCATTGGTATATAACCCCCTCCCCGCACCCCCAAAAAATACATATATAACGGAATGGACATGATTAATGCGAGAATTTTGTGCAAGAGATGAATATGGTTACATAAGAGTGCTCAATTTCGTAATGAATCTTTTGTCAGCAAGTTCCGCAATATAAGGAAACCTCCAAATAGGCCAAAAAAAATCTAACATTCATACTCAGCCAAAGCCAAACGATTGCATTCCCAAAAAAGAATAGATGTTAGAATTGACATGAATTGGGTTGCGTAAGAAGTTGGACTCTCCTACGTAACTTTACACAAAAACTAGTTATAGTACCGTTTTCAATTTCCATCGGTCCCTTTTCCAGGATATACTTTCGGTTGTGTAGATGAGATAGAAAATTGAAGATATACATAACTACTAGCGACCCAAAGTTGGAGAGAAAGAGATAGATACGCGCATTGACATTTTTGGTTATGCTAGAAAGATCCACATAATTAATTGGATATATTGCTGTCATTGTTCCCATGAGCTCGTAAAATATGTCTAATCCAAGCTTTTGTGTATTTTATAAAATAGATAGATCAACCGGCCCATGAAATTTGATTTTCATTCTTATAAATTTTTTCTTTTAATTTTAATCCTCATAAGATAAAAATTATTAAGGTTGGTTCTCAATATCGTTAACATCCATGAAATCACTATAATTCACCTATTTTGTGAAAACTAAAATAAAAAATATATATTTGCAAGACTAAAATCATAGCATGTGTATTTTACAGGTATAAAAAATTAATTACATGAACCAAAATACCACATATTTTATTATGGTGATCAAAACAAAAAAATTGAAGGAATGAAAAATTAAATCGGATGTATTTTACATATACCAAAAACATTTTACTACTCTATACATAGAGAAAACACGTTTACTAATGTTTAAACCAGGAGATCATCATAACCCAGTTTATTTTTAAATTTCAAGAGCCTCCTATATTCTATAAACTTTCAGAAAATAAAAATTTTAAACCAAGGGATATAATTTTCATTAAAAAATATAAAAATTTTAAACCAAAGAATATAACTTTCACTAAAAAAATATAACAAATAGATTACTATTCTTGGGTATCATTATACTCTCTGTTCTTTTTAATTGTCGTTTTAGGATCTCAAATTTATTTTTAAATAAATGTTTTCATATACCAAATCAATAATAAATGCTATTATTTTAATTTTACTCTTATCATAATCTGATTCTTTTTTATTTTAAATATTTATTATAAAGCCATATCATAAATGTTTTAAAAATTCAAAATTTTAATAAATTTATTTTTTGTTTCCAACAAAAAATTTATAAGAGATAAACAATGTAAATATAAACACATGGTGTTTATGCATAGTTATTAAAAAAGGAGAAATATTAATTACATTAATGAGAAAGAGAGCACCTTTAGAAAAAAAAAATAGGAGTTAAAAGACATAGTTATTGCATTTCTTAATTCTTGTGAAAAACCTTAAACGACATAAAAAGAAACAGAGAAAATAATATCTACAATTATTATTATTAGGAATCAGATTAAACCATTAATTATACCATTGAATAACTTTTTACTAATAATTGAATTTCAAAATCCACTGATACATAGAAAGTTATTATCATATATATAAATTTTCACATTGATTCAAAACTATTAAATAGATCATTAAGATATGTCATCATATATATTTTTGAAATATATAAAAATAAAAAAATATTTAATTACTAATGTATTAATGTTAAAAGTTTACAATTTTTAATACAAATAATCAAGATAATAAGTATTTATAATTCAATGATTAGATTAACAAAAATCATATTCTATCTAAAATTATCAATGGTTGGATTAAGACCACTGTCATCCTTTAACCATTCTTACACTGAAATGGGCAGCCAACTAACCTAAGGCTTTCAATTACGACAGCAACAGCATTATTCCCGTTTACATTTAACGGTTTCAACATGTCAAATGGGATTCTGTGAAAGGTTATTAATGAGAACCTGTTTCTCAAAATTTTAAGTACTACCTAGTTATGCTATGCCAACAAACTTGAAAAGAATCTGGAACAGAAAAATTTGATTTCATACTTAAGTTTTCTTTTTTCAAAAAAAAAAAAAAAAGAAAGAAAACACTTTTACTGAAATTGAATCAAGATATCACTTCCAATTCTGAAGCACACAATCAAATGAATAGTTGAGACCTGAATTCCACCAAATCAACAAAACCAGAAACAAAGACAAGGTAAGAGCTAATGAAACTGAGTTTTACAACAGAACAGGGGGAAGAATCTCCTAAAAGCAAGTTCCACCAGAAAGAAAAGTTCAAACTCTAGAGGAAGGCCCCCAGACAAGAGCAAGCACCATATCTAAACAAGTATCAGCAACTCAATGTGTACGAGTTCTACTACTTTCTGCATTTCTAACTGGATTGAAGTAAGGATGGGCCTGCATACATTAAATATTTGTTTACCAAACATTCTGTAATTGTTTATATTACCAAATATTTTTCGACCAAAAAAATAAAACAAATATTTGGGTAGTAGGAAGGGCGTAGAACCATATTATTAATGCCCTTAAAACGCTTTTTTTTTTTAAGAAAAAAAACGAAACAAGATCCAAGTCCCACCTACAATTACCTAGAGAACCAAGTATAGAATTAGAAACCAACCATCAAGGTCGGTTAGAAGCATCAAATTGCACTGCAATGATCTATTTAACAATGATTTCCCAACAAAATATTTTCTTAAAATGGAAAAGCAAAATTCTAAACAGGGCAGGAACAACAGACAGCAGATGAACCACTGGCTAAAGCCAAATCACATCAGAAGCCTATGACCCAAGTGAAAGATCAAGCTCAAATCAATATATAATCTTTAAACAAAAGTGTCATAGAACATAGTGCAGTAAAAAAAATTCTAAAAGATTGGGATCTTACCATGGCTTCTTTTGCAGTGGGACGTTCTTGGTGATCATATCGTAGTAACTTGTCAACAAAGTCAACAGCCTTTTAAAAAATAGTGTAAATTTAGAATGAGAATCAATGCCAATATGGGTAAAACAAAAACATGTGATTACAACGCACACTACCTCAGGAACAGCCAAGTGCTGATTTTCTACATTAATGAACTTTACCCATGGCTTCCGGTTATGCCTGTCAAAATATTGGGAGTATCTTGTTGGTTGACTTGAAACAATATTAGGTCATGTTTGGTTTCCATTTCCATTTTCTATTTTTTATTTTAATTATAAAAATGCCACCTTATTTTATTGTTATTTTTTCAAAGTTTTGTTTAGAAAACAGTGAAAAAATAAAAAGTTGTTTTTATTGTTTCCTATACAAAATTTTGAAAACAGGAAACAAAATAAAAACAAGTTCACATTTTTGTAATTAAAACTGAAAACAGAAATTGGAAACCGAATAAAAAACAAGTTGTTTTCTATTTAACTAAACCAACATAAATACAAAACTATGAAAGCACAGAAGCAAACCTTCCAACAAGTGCCGCAAGATGTGGGTCCAACTCTATTCGATACTTACTCAAATATGCACTTAACTCATCTGTCCCAAGTACCTATTGCATGAGGGAAGAAAAACATTATCAATCTAATATGCTCCATCTCTATCTCTTTAATATTTAAGTTGCTTCTACTCATAATGTAGCTAGGAACTGAGCAAACATTTGCATTTTCAAAACTATTTCAGAATTTAGATTGCTTTCACAAGCATGGATAAATATTAAATAAATAAAACAAAGAAGCTGTGTGTTCTGCCAAGATCAGTAGCAGAAAAATAAGGTACCAAGTTGGGAACAGAACAAAGCATACTCAAATCAAAAGCAACCGACATCATCTCATCTCTTTACAAAAAGAGAATTTTAACAAGACCACCAAGTGGAACAAACTCTAGCACACAGAAATCATTGAAGAGTAAAAGGTCAAAAAAAAAAGATATAAAAGAACACAAGATACAGGCACAATGTACAATAGCAACATTACAAAATCTCATGTAGAAACATAAGGTTACAAATAAACACCACCTAACCCAGAGTAAAAGCAGTAATGAGTTATCACCCACACAAAAACCAACAATCTGGCACAAATGCCACCAAGTACACTTCACAGGCTCCACTTACCTTAGCTATCTTGACCAGTTGATCATAGTTATCATGTCCATAAAAGAATGGCTCCTTACGGAAAATCTGTAAAAACACGCACTTCAAGTAAGCAGAGCAGGAGACTTCAACAATTGACTTCAAAAAGAGAAATTGATCTATCAAGCTATAGTTAAAGATTCTAAGGTCTACCTCTGCAATGGAAGAACTAAGCCTAAACCCTAAACAAAAGAAAAATTGCATTTTAAGGAAAATGTTCCGCTTACCATCCCAGCAAACATACAACCAAGACTCCATAAATCTAGCGAGTAATCATAGTCTTGAAGATCAACAAGAAGCTCAGGACCTTTGAAATATCTACAAGCGAAGCAAGCATAAAAGAGGTCAAAAAGTGTTTGTACCTGATAACATATTGGAGAGAGAATAAGAACTCAGCTAATCATAACCTAGTAACTTTTTTTAACCAAAAACATCAATAAGCTGATGACATCCCACCTATTTAGGGTTCGTTTGGTTTACAGTTGAGTAGAATTGATTCTAGAAATCAATGGTTGAAAATAAGTATGCACACTTTACAAAGCACGTTGGACGGAAGTGATTTAAAATCAATTCTACAGAATTGATTCTGGATGGTTCAAAATTTAAACCAAACGGGCACTTAGGACTTAACCATATGGATCATGAAGACCCAAATGGAAGAGGATGTAGATCAAACCCAAGTTAAACAACCAACCCAGCCAATTAACAGCAGTAATTGCAGCCATGAATGGCAGCTAGGAGTTACAGGAGTTAGGGGACAAGGCAATAATAGGATTTTCTGTGATCCATAACAACCCCCCCCCCCCACCCATTTGCATATGACTTATTGTCTGATATCATTTTTACTATGACGAATTAAGCCCGGAGTAGCAGTATAAATAGGGCTTTTCTCATTATCATTTTGATCAAGCAATAATCAAGTTATCCCTTTTTTTGGTAACAAATTAACAATAGTCAAGTTATCTTTTGTTCAAATTGAGAGCTTTCTCCCTATTTTCTACTGGCTTCTGAGCATGGAGGGAGCCACCATTAGAAATTTACCAACTAAAGCATTGATTTTGGATGCTAATTTCAAAGATTCAAACACCCTTTCTTTCCTACAATAAACTTCCCAGCACCAAACGGTCATTTTATTTCATGTGCATAACTAAAAGAAATTTCCCATAATCTTCAGACTTAAATTTTGAACTGATGGGTTTAGTTTAAGAAGTATGTGTATAATCAAGCCTAGTGGCAGATGGAAGGAGTAACTGCAATAACCAAAAGGAAAAAACCAGATAGCCAGATAGTATATAAAGTATGAAAATGTTTCCTTGGTAACTATTTTATGACAATTTATAAATCATCTTGAAAAGTAACGAGAGTCACAAGTGCAGTCCTTTTGAGACAGCTTAGTTGGTAGGATTGTGGGGCATGCAACAAGATTTCACAGGTTCAAACCCCGCAATGCACTCCAGACACCACCACCTTACCCATCCTCTTTCAACTCTAGTGGGCTTCACCTTAAGATCCACCTCAATTGTGAGCCCTTCCCTTGAAGCACCCCCCCCCCCCCCCCAAAAAAAAAAAAAACAAAGAAAATAATAGACACAGAAGAGATAATGCACCTTGAAGCCACACGGACATTATATTCTTTCCCAGGATGATAGAACTCTGCAAGCCCCCAATCTATAAGACGAAGCTTACGCTGCTCATGGTCAATCATTACATTATGGGGCTTTACATCCCGATGCATGATTCCTTGTGAATGGCAATAATCCAGTGCCTGGAAGAAGTTTCAAATAACTTAGTGCTTCCCAGTAGATAGTCTGATAGTCACAAACAACTGGAAATGATTGGATTGGTAAAATAATGCAATTATAGATCACAAACTGAACAAAGCAGCACAATAGTGACAAGTATATATACAACCAGGATATATGAGCATGTATAACTAATATGAAAATAAGGAAACCTGCAGGAAACATACAGACATGTAGTGATATAGATGCAGATACATTGTCTTTTGCAATGTAAAACTTTCCAGGCAAAACTTTATAGTTTAATACTTCAGTATCCTCCTCCATAACAGTTTACAAAATTGAATGAGTACCTCCTCCATCAAAGATTGTCTTTATTGAATGACACAAAGGATCCAAAATACCAAAAGTACAAAGAACGCCAAGAAATAAAAGCTTCTGAGTTGAAGAAGAGTTGCAGAATCATAATGAGAGATACTTGCATATAAAGCAAGCCACATTATCTCACAGGACATAAATGGCTAAAAAGGAGCATGCAAGCCATCCTGATAGAAAACTTTATTACACTTACAAGCAATTTCAAGAAAAAAAGGGACTGGTTCTTGATCTGTTAATGTATAATCAAGACAATGTGATATGCCTTGCATCACAAGAGCACTTATGAAGTAGAATTAAGTTCTATAAGTCCCTTATATGACATAACCCGTCAGAGGCATCAGGTCCTAAGATACCAACCTAAGTGCACAGTTCATCTACACTACACCTAAGACAGAGGTACTCATATAATTTGTGCAGCAAATGGCTCAAATCTTAATCAATTTCAAATTTAATTCAACAAGCAAATCACAAAAATCATAACAATCAACTTTGTTATAAAGCATCTAGTATATCTTGTGTCCAACAAGATGCAAGGCAAAAAAATTGACTAAAGTAATGCAATGGTTGTGGCATGTTCATGCTATTCATTAATAAACAAGAGAGCATTAAACTTGCCTTTAGAAGTTCATAGATATAATATCGTATGTCATAATCTGACAATGTAGGATAAAGCACTTTAAAATCAGTGTTATTGACATATTCAAATATAAGACTGGGGGTCTTCGACTGCTGGTCTCTAACAATGTCAAGCAACTTTACAATATTGGGCCCTCCACAAAGATTCTGTAATATTTTGATTTCCCTCTTGATCTGCATTCAGGATCAGAAGAATTGTAATAGTTAAATATATAACTAGAGGATGCAAGGCAATTATATTTTGAACAAAGACATAAATGACTAGACAGCCCCCTGTAGCTAGAGCATCTCTATTCTAAGTAACCAAATGGAACTACTACTATAGCACTATGGCTACGTGCATGCCATTCACATCCAAGCAAGAATACACAGAAACTAAGCTTAATAAAAAAATTTAAATAATTAAAAAGTTAGAAAACAGAGAATTAAAGTTACAGCATAGCATTTATTATAACTATTTCCACATAACAATTTACACCACAGATTGAAGAGTAACGGTACTATAGAATGAAGATGCATAAAATTATAAAGTGACAATAATGACCAAGTCTCATCCCAGGAGGTGGGGTCAACTATATGGAATAAAGTAATAACACCATTATATTCCATCATATTATTGTCAAGAAGTGGTCATGGTGTGGTAAGGTTGAGCAAACCACCATCAGACATGTCTGGTGTAGCAGGATGCACAGCGAAAAATGGCAGCTGCTTCTTGCATGGCATCATGGCAATCCAAGGTCGAAATAGCAGCTTTGTTTTTCTATAAAACAAAAAGCCAGCATTTTTTTTAAAGAAATGGATATATGAAATCCCAAGAGTCTGCAACCACTATAACACTTTAATGACCTTTACAAACTGAATGAATTCCATGTCCACCATCTTTGGCTAACTACCCATCTCTGAAATTGAATGGACTCCATTCTCCATCCGTGTTTCCTCTCTTCCCCCATCACTGTGATCTCTAATTCTCTTAGGTAATCCTTTAGTGATCTGTGTCTTCTCCTTCTCTGTTCTCTCTGATTCTTTTTTCTTGTTATTTCCTACATTATTCCCTCTCCATTCTCACTTCCCTCATTTTTTTTCCTTTCTCTTTTTCTTTTTGAGTAAAGGTTCTCTTCTCTCTCTTCTCTCTTGAATGTGAAATATGTAGGAGGATCTAGAATAATTGCAAGTCAAGGTCAAGGTTCATCACAAAGGTCAACGGTTGCTAGGAAGATTGCCACTCTTCAGAAGAAAATGACATTAATCATATTGTGCGATTTAAGAGGAAAGTTACAAGGAGAGGGATCAATAGAGCCAAACAACATCAAATGGAGAAGAAGGGTAATGTTGCAGCTTGCACTAAGTATCCAAAGGAAGCCAGAGAAGAGTAGTCAGCATATGAGGGAGAGAATTTAGCAAGAGAGTACAGATTGCAAATGAGAGATCTTGATCTTGAAAACTTGGGCTATGGTGACAGTGAAGAGGAACTTGATGAAGGGTTTAGAGATACAACAACACCTAGTACCACTAGTGGGAGGAAGAAGATTGCTATGAAATGCCTGATGGATTTATTTTGTTGAAAACCAGAAACTGCCATTGAAAAGAGGAAAAAGATGAGGTTGAGGAAAGCTAGGATAAGAAATGCATGCGGTAAAGAAACCACAGCTAGGCTAGGGTCCATCAAAATCAAGCTAGTTTTGGTACCATGCTGGATTGTCATTCAATATTATCAAATTGAAAAGCTTTCATGAAATGTGTGTAACCATTGGAAGTTTCGGTCCAAATTTGCGAGCTCTGAGTTATCATGACATAAGAGTTCCACTCCTTAACAAAGAACTGAAGAATACTAAAAGTTTGATGAAGGATCACAAGGAGCATTGGGATGAACATGGCCGCTCTATTTTGTCATATATATGGACTGATAGAAATCAAAGATGCTAGATCAATTTCTTGGCGAACTCTTCCACCAAGACAATGTAAAGTCTATTTCTGAATCTAAGTTTATGAAGATTGGTGAAAAAAATTTCAGTTGCTAGATTGTGTTGTTGTTCAAGCTATAACAAATAATGAAGCAATCATGTTCGAGGTGATAAGATGTTGGAAGATAAAAGGGCCATCATCTATATTGGATTCCTTGCGCATCCCATTGCATAGACTTAATTCTTGAAGACAGTCGAAAGCTTCCTTTGATAAAGAAGGCAATTCAAAAGGGAATCTTTCATTGTTGAGGCACTTCACAAACAAGAGGGGATTTGTGAGGCATATAGTCACTCTATGCTGCATGCTTCCTATCAATGGAGAGACTTTATCAAGAGAAAGTAAATCTTAAAAGAATGTTTACATGATTACATCTAATGGATAGAAACAAAAACAAGCTGTGTACAGAAGCCAAGGGGAAGCAAGAAACAAAAATTGTACTCATATCTTCTTTTTGGAACCATATGGATTTTATGGTCAAAGCCATGGCTCCTCTTGTTCAAGTGATTCGGCTTGTTGATGGTGAGAAAAAACTAGACATAGGTTATATTATGAAGCAATGGACAAGGCAAAGAAACCATTGTGAAGTCTTTCAATAACAATAAAAACAAATACAAAGACGTGTTTGCAACCATTACGAATAGATGGACTTGCCAACTTAATCAACCACTGCATGTGGCTTGGTCAATTTTTAAAACCTGAATTCTTCTATGACAATCCTCCATTGGAGTTTGATTTGGAGCTCACAGATGGGATGTATGTAAGCCAAGTTAAGAGGTGCAACAAAAAATACTACTTGAGCTACCAATTTATAAGACAGCAGATGGTCTCTTTTGAACCAACTTTGCAAAATCAAAGAGGAAAATGCTTGCTCTTTGTGAGAAACTAAAAATACAGCCTCTAATCTTCTAAGTTCTTTTAACTTAAAATTTTAGGTAATCTTCTTATAAAAATATCCAGTTTTATAGATCAATGGTGGTAAATACATACATTCAGCTCTAAAATTGCAGTAACTAGCCATCAAGATTTTGGGCTTGACATGCAGTGCATTTGGATGTGAACAAAACTGGAGTGTGTTTAAGCAAACAATTATCAATTTATTTCATTTTGGTGGTTTTGCCTAGTACTCTGTTATCGGAAGAATCTTTAACATCTCTTCCATTTATTAATGTTTCATATTCATTCTAAGAAAAAAAGGCTTGAGCATAAAATATTTGCTTAAATTGGTCTATTTGAAATATAACCCACACACTCAGGATAAAATACAATCTTAGAGACAAAATTGACCAAATCTCAATCAATGACATTGATAAGTGTAATAAGTGGTTAGTTGGAATGATGGATGATGATAATAATGATGTTGGGAATAAGTTCAATTTGAAGAAGATACTACTCTAATAGGACAGACGTTTATAAGGCTTCAGAAGTTGAAGAGCATCAAATAGATACTAGGCCAAAAAACAATGGGTACACTAGAAAACACCAGGATTAGCCAGAAACAATGCTGGCAAGCAGTGGTTCATGGGTTGGTTCAAAACAGAGGTGAACTTTTAAGTCTTTTTTGTGTGAATGTTGTTGTATGAATACTGAATAATTGGGGAAGAAGAGCATCAAACCCCATAATACTTCAGATGCCAAAAGATGGAGAGGAAATCATGAAAATGTTTATACCCTGTATGTTAATTTTTTATTATTATATTCAGCTGTTTTTTTTTTGTGTGTGTGTGCGTGTTTGTGTGTGTGTGTTACAGCCACCATGCTTCTGTTATAGGCTGCAAAACCATCTGATAACTTGTATGGCAGATTTTTGGCTTGCTGCCATCTGCTATTAATAACTACTATTAAAAACCAAAATTTCAGGGAAAAAAAAACCATTTAGATTAAGGTCTTTTCTTTTAGATTAACCTTTATTGCCTCAGCAAGAGAAAAAAGCACGCTTCAATCAAAACTAACTAGCCCTGCAAAGATTCATGGTTTGGCATTCAGACAACAAAGCATAAGGTACAACGGACTACACAATCCTTAATATAGAGAAACAAAAACAGGTGTAACTTCTAAGTTCTATAGCCACTTTCTTCTCTTGGGATGTGACTGATATTTCTATCTAAGCATGCAGTTAGGCACATCCTTTTACGAGGGATCACATATTACATACACGACAATCAAACCTTTCTCAACCCCAGAAAATAGAATAACCAACCCACCCCCCCTCCCCAACACACAAACTATGGATTTTGTGAGCCGCCAATTATGACTTTTCTACGATGATTTTTCATTCATCCCCAATTGAAAAAAGTAAGGGCCACCAAACTCAAGAATGAAAATCAAAACAGCACAAAGAAGAAAAAATATCAACCCCTACATATAACTCACCTTCTTCTTCTTTACGGGTTTCAGGATTTTGATGATACATTTTTCATTATCAGTGCAGTGAACACCTTCAAACACCTCACTGTATTTCCCCCTACCCACCTTCCTCACCACCTCATAATCATCTTGTTCCCTGACACAACAACAAAACCATCAAAGCACAAACAAAACGGGAATCAACAAGACCCTTAATTTTCTCTTACCTATGGAAGAGAGAAAAGAAAATACTCGCTTTTAAACCATTTTTTTCCTTCGTCAATTATCGAAAGAAATTAAAATGCTACAGAAATTGGAAAGAAAAAAAAGAGGAAAATGAATATTACCCCCACTGGACGGTGAGGGACTCGTAGTCCCAATATTCCTTGGGGCGAACAACGTTGACGTCGACATAAACCCTCGCCTTGGAGGAAGCGCCAGGGCGGCGCGTTGATTTTCCAATCTTCTGCGCCATGGTGTCCGGCGGCGGCGGGCGGCTGAGGCTGCGGATGCGGTCGAGTAGGTGCGACGGAGCTGGGGCGGAGACAGCGAAGTGGCGGAAGGAGAAAGAGGGGGCAATAGTTTGACAAGAGCGGAGAAAGGAATGAGAATGAGAAGATTGAGCAGTGCGGAATAGAAAGAGCGATCTATCGCGCGAGAAGTTGAATTGGAAGGGCCTTATGGCCATTAAATTGGAAATGGAAGGAGGAAAAAATAAAAAAATTTCAAGTATTAAAAGCCTTTGATGATGCCTTCGGACACTATTTTCAAACCCTATTTTTTTCTGTCCTTTTCTCTCTTTTTTTAACGTTTCTGTGTTTATTTTGCTTTTTCTTTCTCATTTTAACTTTTTTTTTTATTTCTTGCGGTGAAAAAAGGACTTTTCATATTTTCTATATTTTTAATCTTTGACAAGAGTCATACCTAAGGATTTAACCTCGAGTGGGAGGAAATTGTATTAATAGTGTGTTTGATAAAACTAATTGAAAAGTTAACTGAAAGCTTAAAGATAGTTGAAAGCTGAAAAACTCGCTGAAAGCTTAAAGTTAGCTGAAAGCTGAAAAACTATTGAATGTGTTTGGTAAAACTAATTGAAAATAGTAAAATGACAATTAAGGACAACATTAATTATTAAATAATGATAAGTGGAGATGGTTGGGGGTAAACTTATAATTAAATTTCAGCTAGTAGCTGAAAATTGGAGCTTTTTTAAAAAAGTTACCCCAAGTAACTTTTTAAGAAAAGTTTGTAGCTACCAAAAAAACTACATTCTCAAACACTGCTAAAATAGTTTCAACTACTATTTTTAACTTTCAGGTGACTGAAATGGCAAAGCCAAACTCACTCTAAGTAAAGCTCTCACAAAAGCAAGTAACTCAAGATTCAAATCTATGATTTTTTAGGAAAAGTTCACTTAGGGTGTGTTTGTGAGTTTAAAGAGGAGGGAAAAGGAAGGATTGGAGTAGGGATGGAAATTGGACCCAGACCCAATGGGTACCCGCAAAAACTACCCATAATGGGTAGGGTAATTACCCATCAAATGGGTATGGGTGCGGGCATGGGTAATTACCCGCACTTTTTAATGGGTACGGGTGCGGGTACGGGTACTATGGTACCCTACCCTACCCATACCCGCACTTATATAATATATATAATTAATGTAATTTATATACATATAATTAATTTAATATATATATTTTTATATTATTAATTAGTATTTTTTTAAAAAAATAATTAATGTTAATATATATTATAGTCACAAAAAAACATTAATATATATTACTAATTTAATTAATTTAAATGTTATAATTTTTTCCTACACACTAAAAATAGCAAAACATGAACTATTTTCCATTTCCCCTCCCATTATTTTAATCTCTCATCTACTTTCACATATGATAGTTGTTTTATAGGTTAAACTTGGATGATCTATGAATTATTTTTCATTTACTTTTTAATTATTTTTTATTTTCTAATCAATTTATTTTCTTATAGTTAATGAAAGTACGGGTACGGGTACTTGAGTACCCAGCGGGTAAGGGTACGGGTACTAGAATCACTACCCACGCGGGTATGTGTCCGGGTACGGGTATTTTTTTAAAACGCGGGTATGGGGACGGGTACTATAGTACCCTACCCAAACCCTACCCATTGCCATCCCTAGATTGGAGGGAGAAGAGAGGGGGAGAAGAGGAGGGAAACACTTTGTAAAATATTCACTCACAAACACAAAGGGGAGAAGGGCTTCCAATAAGACTTTCTCTTCTCTCTCTTCCCCTCCAAAATTCAACTCACAAACATAACCTTAAAGTCACACTTATTTTCTAGAATTGTATGATTGTTCGTATTCTCAAACTTCAGAAAAAAGATTGGATCCATTAATTAAAACTGTTTTTATAAGTAATTTAATAAGTAGGCAAATTTTTCTATAATTTTATTTGAAGGTTTTCATTAAAGAAAAATGTTCTTGGTACAATAAACAACATTTATAACAATGAGAGATATAGAGATAAAAGAAAAAAAAAAGTGTGGAATATGATAAGTGATGTGATAGAGAAATATAAAGAGAAAAAATGTGTTGTTTAAATTATTATATGAATATATTATCTATTCATTAAATTAAATACTTCTCAAAATTGTGTGTGCCTCCTTCTCTTATGAGTTGGTTGAGAAGAGCAGTTAGAGGAGGAGGGGAGAGGTAGGATTGTTTGTAGGAACCCCTTCCCCCGATGTATTTAGAAAGTAGTGCGTGAACCTATGCGATGTATAGAAATATAACGGTACAAAAGTAATGGGTTTTATTTTTTAATAATTTAATATATTTGTTTCTATAAACAAACACTATATAGTGTAATAAATTAATCAATATTTATGTATTAACATATACAATAGAACTAATTTGAAAAAAAAATGATACCCCAAATCATAAATAATTTAATTGTATTATATTTATGTAATGGTTTATACTATGAAATATTACAAAATAAAACTCATAAAATAAGCAAATGAATAAATAAGAAATAAAGTTGTAAATACAATATGTTCTACTAAACAGTGGTTGGTCACAGTGGAAGTGGACTGTGACCCAGGCGAACTTTACCTGCAAAGTCAGGGGTTCGAATCCTAGAGTCGCCACTCTCTTGGGAGGGCTTTACCCTGTGGGGGATTCCCGATCAAAGACAACAAAAAAGTACAATATGTTCTTGAAGATCCTGAAAAAAAAAGGAAATATTGTAAGTTGAAGATATAAAACAATAATCAATTGAATAATTTTTTATTGAAAAAAATGGAGTAAGGAAACATATATGGAATTTATAAAGGCATTGTTAGCTAAATCATTTATTATTATTAAAGACATGACATTTAAATTGTACGAAGTTGTATTTTCTACATAAAAATATTACTCACAATATATATATATATATATAACAAAAGATGAATAATTTACGTAAGATAACAATATAGATTTTATAGTAGGTTCAAGTGTGAACCATTAGTGTTATTAGACAGTAAAATGCGTTGACTAAATATTTCATTTAACATAATTAACTCCATATTATTGTTTAGTATTAATTGAAGTGTAAACTTAAAAATCTAAGACACCTTATTTTATTAGATGCGACCAATTTTATCGTGTTTATGCTTTAATATCAAAGGTTCGACTACTACATTCACAATATATAAGATGCTAAGAAATGATGTTAAAGGAGTTAAAACAACATGTATAAAAAGCGATCGGTTAGAGATAATAAATTCCTGAAAATATACATTACCACTACACAAATTTGCATGCTAATTAAATATACTTTAAATATTCCACTACAATGTGACTTATATTTTTTTATAATTTTTTAGTAAAAAACGTTAAAGATTTGCAATTCTCAACATTAACTGAGTTAAGTTTTTCAAAATATTTTTACATTATAATTGTGTCTAAATAATTTATCATTTTTTAATTTCTTTGTCATAATGTTTAATAATCATCATCCTACTCTAGTAATGTTATAACATTTTTTTGTGAATATAAAATTTAGGGGGAGGGGATGGTGTCCCAGTATAAGACAGAGAAAGCCTTCGGGCTCAAAGAGCACTTACAGATGTACTTACATTTTACCTCGGCCTTAGGGGACAAGTGGGGGTTCAAACCTGCGACCTGACAGATACGATACCCTGTCTTGCTCCACTTGACCAACCCCTTGAGGTTTGTTATAACAGTTTTTCACATACATAAAATACAATTCTTTGTTTGAGTCTATTTATACAAACTATTGAATATATGCAATCATAATTTACAAATAAAAATAAGGAAATAATATCGTGTGCAAAATATTTTATATAATTATCAGTATTTTTTATAGAAAATTAACAAAAGTAACAATTTTTTCATCTACAATTCATTTACTTCCAAATCAATAAATAAAAAGGCATATTTGTTAAAGTCACATTATTGTTTGAACACACAAAAATATCAGAAGTATTATATGCTTAAAATGAATAGTGAAGTGTAAATAAATTAAGTTCAATCGATGAACTTTTAAATATATTACCATATTTATAAGAAAATATTTCTATTTAAAAAAAGTTATTATATGGAGGTATACATTCACTGATAGATCAAATTTGCATAAGAAAGTTGTCTAAAACATACACATATTAATCCCTTATTTCGATGAAGAGTAGCACATATATATCAAATTACTTATAATATAAATAAGTTAAACATTAAAATATAACAAATTATATATAGGGTTAAATATGTTTTTGATTCCTAAACTTTCACCTGAATTTGGTTTTGGTCCCTAATCTTTTTTTCATTGTTTTTGGTCCCTAATGTTTTCAAATCATTGAAATTATTCCATGTTGTCACCCTTATATTTAACAGAGTTGACGGCAGGGACTAATTTAAATGATTTGAAAAAGTCAGGGACCAAAAACAATGAAAAATAAAGATTGGGGACCAAACCCAGATTCGAATTTGGTCCCTAAACTTTCACTCGAATTTGGTTTTGGTCCTTAATATATTTTTTCATTGTTTTTGGTCCATAAAGTTTTCAAATCATTGAAGTTAGTCCCTGCCACATCACCCCTATATTTAACAGAGTAGACGACAAGGACTAATTTCAATGATTTGAAAACTGTAGGGACCCAAAACAACGAAAAAAAAGACTAGGGACCAAAACCAAAAGCGGGTGAAAGTTTAGGGACCAAAAACTAAAGTAAATATAGCAATCACAAGAAGGGGGTTGAATTGTGATTCCTTTTTGAATTTTGCAACTTCTTCTAATATTTTCTTGCTCTAGTATTACTTGGCTAAATATTAGAAGCTTTAATATCCATAAAGATATAGTTAACTGATGACAGTTTATAGGATGCAGAAACTATGGTTCACTTTGAAGTAACCTTAGAGTATCACTTACTTGGGTATTAGATAGATTCCAAAATTATTTTATGCAGATGCAAAGTTAAATAAATTAATCAATGTAAAGAAGGATGGGGAAAGAGAATGCACACACAATTTTATACTGGTTCACCTCTAACTTTTGAGGCTACATCCAGTCCCTACACTCAGTAGGATTTTCCTTATGTCAACTTTGTTACACAAGCTTCTTGGGTACTCCTTACCACTAGTATTTTTCTGCAGTCACTTCAGGCTCACCACAATGTTCTTCTGCAACTTCAACAGCTCAGATGGTACACCGATCTCTTCTTGCGGGATTCTCCTATGTTTCTGTTTACAGGTTTAATGCTCACAGCAACTTGCAAAACAAAATAACTCCTATCAAGAAGAACTAACACTTTCTATGTTGTTCTTGAGAGCTTTACAGAAGATGGAAATAGTAAATACAGTAAATTAAGGCTCAAAATACAATCAGAGTTAGAACCCTAGAGGATTATTGAGCCAGTACTCTCCCTTTCTTCCTTTCAGACTTTTGTGACTTAAGATTTAAGTGATTTTAAGAGAGAGAAAATCTTCCAGAAGGTAGAGATGATAATTTTAAAGCAATGAGGCTTTCTTCTGGTGTTGTGTGTCTTTAAATGAAGAGATGGCTTCCTCTTATATTCAAGGGCAGACTTCTAGCCGTTGAGAAGTCTTGGGGTAGGTGCTGAAGCTCCAGCTGTTAGAGTAGGAGTTGTCCCTTTCATGTATAGTTGTCCCTTGACTGGTCATATCTTCCAGAAGGTGCTTCTTTTTGCAGACCTTAATTCCTTCTTCAAGATAACCCTCTTTCTTATGGAAAGGGTTTTTTAAGATATTTAAGGATGAAGGAATAATTTTAGGATGGATTTTAGCAACTGCAGCACAAGGAAACTTAGAGAATATGAATTTGCAGAAAGTTTTTTTTTCTACAGACTTCCTGATAGTGAATCTTCCTTCTAATATTCTGTCAGCATTTTATGTTATTCTTCCGGACAGTTTCCTTTTATATTTCAATTTTGATCTCCTGTAATCTGATATCCTTATAACATTCTTGAATAAAATTCTTCTTTCTTTTCAGTTTGCTTCTTCTGCAATGGTGATTGTCTTTGGCATTTTGACAGAATGTTTATTATAATTTTTCTCAGCGGCTTTCTTGCTTTCTTTTATAATTATATCACATATACAATGTGAAAGCATCCTTTGATGATATGCAGGATTATTCTTTGAAGAGAGTTGAACTGTTTCTTCTGAACAAAGTCCTTTAAGGATGTCAATAGAATCTTCTGGAGTTTCCCTGTTTGTATCTTCTTTAAGACAAACTCAAGTGAAATCATTAGTACCATTTTTAATCAGAATTATACTAAGTGAATTTTGAGAGTTTGTCATTATGAAAACATCATTTGAGGATTCTTGGACCTTACAATCTCCCCCTTTTTTATGATGACAACTTCTCAAATTTAACTTGTATGATTCTGATTTTTTATAAAACATATCAAAGACTCCCCCTGAATTTATGCTTGGATTTCAGGAGATATGTATTTCAATGTGATATGTATTTAATCAATTCCAGTTAATTCAAGCAGATTTGCAAATGTCAAGCAGATGCTGCAAACATATGTATTTCAATGCACTTAATCAATTTAAGTTAATTATATTTGCAGAGAAATTAATCCAAACAGATTTGCAAAATGATTTAGAGAAATTGATTCAAGTAGATGCTGCAAACAATATCAATTCATTTCATGTGAATTTTCCAGCAATACATTTAATTGACATTGATAAAAAAAGACATTCATAAAATCAGAATTCACAACCTAATAGTCCTACTACATTACTACTTCCCCCTTGTCATCAATAAAAAAAATAGAATAGCAGTAAGCTTGAGGAGAAGCAGAATCATCATCTTCTACTTGGATGGAGAAGAATGGTTAGAAGATGATGAGTTAGTTGGCTAGAGAATGTTCTGAGGAGGCTGAAAAGGTACAAAATGCATTGGAGGGGCTTGTGGTGCAATGGCAGGAAGCACAAAAGTGTTGAACCAGAACTGACGTTGAGTGAACCTCTCAATCATCTCATTTACAAAGTTCCGTAAGGTGTTCACATTTGAAAACAACTTCTTGATGTCAACCTTGATTTTTCCCGCTTGCCTTTCAATAGAGTGAGAGTTGGAGGAAGAAGGAATGTTTGATGGGTCACCTATATCCTCATTAGCATCAACAACTTTTTCAAAAGGAGCAGAGGAGGGAGCTTGTTGCCTTTCATGACTGAGCTACTGGAGATAGGTCTCCATTGAAGAAAGATTGGAAGATATTGTAACATCCCGTTAGTTCATGAAGATGACTAATAAATAAGTATAAAAAGGGTAATTTATATGTAGAGATCTTAGTATTAAGTAGGTTTTGGTTTGGGAAAAGATTAAAAGACTTAGACAATATAAAACCAAGTTTCGCTCAAGCCAAAATGACTCGCTTAAGCGAATTATGCAGATAAGGGAGAAAATGCACTTCTGCATTTCTCGCTCAAGCAAAACGGGTTTCGCTCAAGCAAAAAATAGGGGAAATTAAAGTTCTCTCTGGACGTTTTTCACTCAAGCGAAATGAATCTCGCTCCGGCGAGAATTGTCCAGAGAGGGGTCTTTTTCAGGTTCAATTTCGCTTAAGCGAGCAACTTTTGCTCAAGCGAGAATGAGAAAGAAAAGTTGATCCCGAGCATTTCGCTCAAGCGAAAATGGTTCGCTTGAGCAAGAATCCACTTACAACTTCTATACGTTCAGTTTATGGTTCAATCCGTCCTCATTCTTCTTCTTTCCCTCTTTATACCTAGAGAGAGACGGAGAGGTTCTAGAGAGAGGAAGATTAATTGAAGATCAAGGAAGAATTCCGGTCCTCAAGATCAAAGCTCCTTTGAGTTTCTTACCTCCCCAACGCCCTTCTCTTCTTAATTTCACCAATCACTTCAAGGTGAGTGTAACCACACACTCACTTCTAAGTGGAATATCTCTTGCATGAACCCCACTCCCTCTTTCCCTTTTCTTTTGTATGTTTAATGATGATTATGATATGAATTAGATGTTTATGCATGTGAGGATTAATCATTTCCCTAATAAATTGCTATAATTGAGATTGAGGTTTGGAAATGGCAAGAATTAGGTTACCTTAGAAATTTCATTCATGAATGGCATGTATATGTTGATATGGATCAATTAAAGTATGTTTTATGTATAAAGATATGATTGGGGTCTTTGGCCCTTGGCAAAGGTTTGGGTCTTTATGGCCTTGGAAAGGGTTTTAGGTAAGGTCTTCCGGCCTTCAGGGACGACGGTTCCTATTAGTCTGAGCTCAGTCTAGCCTAAGGAAAAGGGTTAAATCCATGGTACAAAATTCAGTATTTTATGAGTTTTGTTGAGTATTGATATTCTATTGTTTATGTTAAATGATTTCCTTATGTTAATTTCCCCATATTCATGACATGTGTAGTTATTAATTGCTATGTGTCACTTTGTTACCTCACTGGGACTTTAGTCTCAACCCACGTTGTGGGAATTTACATTTCAGATGCGCAGGAACCTTCACAAGGTCACCGGAGTCAGTAGGAGTTTAAGGACTTTGTTATGGGGTTAACTCATTTTGTATATGATTATGTATATAGAACTTCTGAACATAGACATGCTTGGTTGTATCTAAATAGGATAGGGTAATACATGTGTACCTCTTTTATTAATTTGGTTAACTAAGGGCATGTATAACTATATCTTATGACCTTTATGTTTTGGAGGTAGATGTTAACATATATGTACAGAACGTTATCTTTTTAGTGGATATACAACTTATATGTTTGTTGGGCAATGTAAGTTGTATCTCTTTAGTTTTCGATATCAAAATGGACGAAATAATTTGTATATTTTGGAAATTTGCTTCCAACAGGCATAATTTCTGAAATTTAGAAATTAGGACGTTACAGATATGGTTGGAATATTATCTGAGAGGAACAGAAGAAGGAAGAGCAAAATCAGTTATTGGAGAAGCAAGAAATTGATTAACCATATCAGTTGCAAATGTCCCTGTAGAAGGAACAGATTGAGCTTCACCCTTTGGATCATCCTCTTCATCTGCCAGATGAAGTTTTTCTGTCTTCACAGGAGATCCACTTTTGTTTTCCTTCTCCTCTGACTGAGCAGGAGAGACTTGAAGAATGGCTAAGGAAGTATCAAAAGATGGAGGTTCAAAATAGCCTTTTGCCAACATGGCCAAAGCATTAGCAGTCATCCCTTCTTCTAATGTGTTCTTTATTTCTATAGAAGCAGTCTTTGCTTCTTCTTCTTCAGCAAAGTTTTCACATGCAACTTTTATTGGAGATGCTTCCAGGATAGCTTCTTCTTCAGCTTGTTCATGTTCCTCCTCAACTATGTCCTCAAAAGAAGCCTTTGCTGGAGAGACTTCCTTATCTTTGTTCAAAACATCTTCTTCATAGATGAAGGATGTAGGGGGTTCAATCTCTGGTGAATCAATTATTCTGTGTAAAACGTTTTTTTAACTAAACATGTATATCAATTAAATTCTTATAAATATACAATAAACAGATTTTTTTAGACTTGTAAAAGTGGACGAGATACAATTATGAGATAATGATGTTTTTTTGGTAATTTTTTCTTTTTTTTTCTTTTTGGTAAAATTATGAGATTAAGAGATAATGATTGATAACCCTCAAAGTTGTTCTTTATTTTTTATTATAAAAATATAATTTTATAAGTTGAAACATAAAATTCATGATAATTAAAAATCAATAATGGAAGAATAGAATAGTGTCATTTTCATATAGGAAAGAAGTTGGTGGAAGTAATTGGATAATAGGAATTTTGAAAAAGTAAAAATAGGTATTATGTTTGCAATTAATTATTATAAGTGTTAATTATGAATTTAAATAAGTATGGTAATGGTATTATATTATCAAGTTCAAGGAAATTCAATTATTTAACAAATGTCATTTTAAAAATATGAAAGGAATATTACCTAGAAAGAAAACAACACACATATATATAATTATATTAAATTCATATTTAAATATTTGTTATCATGACATGACGATTTTTTTTAATATGATATAGCGTGCACCGTTTATCTCTCCAAAATTTTATTTGGAAGTTTAATCATAGACCTTAACTTGTCCGGATTAAACTCTCATATTGATAAGAATGAAAATAGATTAATTTTAAACTTAGGATTTAATTATTAGATACTTCTATTTTTCGCTAAGTGGGATGTCTAGAAGTTGAAAAGAAATCACTATAATAGGATTGAGTATTTTTCATTATAATATTGGTACATGTTTGTTTCAATTTGTTTTTTAAAAAAAATCAATTTATTTTTAAAATACTATTTAATAAATTAATTCAAAAGGACTAAATCGAGTGGCATTTTGAAACTTACCAATGTCGTCGTATGTTAATTAGTCTCCAAAGACACAAGGTACTTTTGTTATAGTAACCCAATAATGAATTTTATTTTTAAAAATAGAAAATTATTGACAGAATTTTTAAAAATAGTTTTAAAAAGTGAGATTGTTTTTAGCTTTTAAAAACTATAATTCTAAAATCACTTTTTGGTGTTTTAAAAATTTGTTTTTTAGTTTTTCTATTTTTATATTGAAAAATCTATAAATAAATCATTTCATTTATAGAAAACAGTTTTGTAAAATAATTTTTTAAAAAATAAAATTGAATAAAAAATGTTAGTTTTGAAATATTCTTGTTTTAGGGGTCAGGGTTTCAAAAGATGGTCGCTACGAATGTTTATATAAAACAAAAAGGCAATTATTCTTTGCTTCACACTTCAATTAGGAAATATAGATGACGATTAAACATTTTTGTTTTGTGACTAGGCTTGGGAGCCAAAGGTAAGTTAAACTTAAAAGCTGATAAAGTGGTATTGATGAAGCTCGAATCTAATCCAAAATCAACAATTTACAAAGAAACCTAGTGTCACTAGAAATAATGCACTTTATCACTTCATATATATGTTCACTTTATCTGAGAACTTCACAGCATAAAATGCAAACAATTTTATGGCCTTTTTAACATTTTTCATAAAAGAGATATACATATGTAAAATTATTATTGTTATTTAATATTGGATATTAAATTATGTGTTATAATTTTACTTAGTTGGATTTAGTCATGTTATTTATTTGGTTTTAATTATAATAAATGCAGGTTTTGATTTTTTTTTTAAATTAAGACCATAATTTTTTGAAATGGGCATGAGCAGCCCAATGGGAAGACTACAAAAGCAATGACTTTAGATCTCCCTCGTTATAAGGCCTCAAATTATATATATATATATTAAAATTAACAAAATTTTTATATCAAATATAAAAAACACTATTAACTATTAGTCGATAGATAATATTTAAAAATATTTTTTGTTGGAAAAAATAGTTTTCTCAATTTAACATACTAGATATGTTATTTGAGACTTTTTATCTCTTAGAAATAGACCATATCTTATAATTTGTTTTAGGTCTATGAATATATTGGATCAACCTCGAAAATAAGTATATTGCTAACTTGAACCCCTGGATTGATTTAGAAATGAGAATGTTAGAAAATAAAACAGGCAATAAACATGTTCAAGAACAAATAAATAAAGGTAGAGAACACCAGAGAAATGTATTGTTAAAAAATATTGCAATTGCTAAAACTATTGGTAAAAATAACTTAACCTTTCATGGGAGATATTAAATGAAAAGATTTACCAAGAAGGTAATGGAAATTTTTAGGTCTAATTGAAATGATTGTAAAATTTGATCCAATAATGCAAGAACATATTCATTGAATTAAAGATAATGAAATTTATAGTCATTAACTTGGACAGGGAAATTGGGATACAATAGGAATTGATAAATTTATTTGCAAGTGAAAATTAAAATTAAAATTGTTAACAAAAAAGTATAGAAGCAAAATATTTTTTAATTATACTTGATTGTACTCGCGACGTAAGTTATTAAGAATAAATGTCTTTTGTGTTAGGGTGTATGGATATTTTGTAGAAACCACAGGAAACACTAGAAGGGGGGTTGAATAGTGTTTTATAAAATTTAAGCAGTTTTTGGAAAACCTTTCACAAGTAGCACCTTTTCAAAGAGATTTTTATAACTTGGTGAAACTGGGATTTTTATACTTGTTGAAGCAACTTCAGCAGGTTTAATAAAACAATTCAGAAAACTTATTTTCCAGCTTAGTGTTATAAAATACCAATCTCAGAACCCTCCTTGTTAGTATAAACTGAATTTAAAGGAGTTTAGGGATGAGAGAACTTAGCCAAAGATTTATACTGGTTCACCCACCACCAGTGTGAGCTACGTCTAGTCCCAAAGCCAACTAGCTAAGGATTTTCCACTATCTGATCAGATATACAAGTATTCTTTTCTGTCAAGCCTCTTCAGGCTCTACAACAACAAGTATTGTTTCTCTACCAAGCCTCTTCAGGTTTTACAGCAAGTATTGTTTAAACAACAATCCTCTCCAGGCTCAACAACAAATTGATTTAAGAAGAAAGATAGGCTAAGCTTGAAACTAAACATGTTTGAAGCCTAAACTGGGTAAGATGTACAATCTTCTGAGTTAAACTCAGGATATGAAATTTGAGTACAAATGAAACAGTGTAAAATTTCTCAAAGAATTTTTGTAGCACTTCAGCAAGTTGACGTTCGTTCTCTCTTTTCTTCTCTGCATGAAGTTTGGTATTTATAGAGAGAGACTTTGAGATCCGTTAGACTTCTCTTTAATCCCGTTGTGAGATAGTTTTTCTCCCATTGAGACACAAGCTTCTGATAGCTTTCTGCAGCAAACAAAGCAGAAGTAGGTGTACAGCAGCGCTGACTCTACTTTTCTGAACACAGTGTACTTTTGCAGCAGAGACTTCCTTTTTGGTGAACAGGAATTTGAAATATACCAAAAAGGTTCTGATTTGCCTTACCAGAAAGAGTGAGATGCATACAGCTGGAAGAAAGCGTTGAAAAGACTCGAGTCTTCAAAGGATTTTCAGAGAGACTCACTCTGAAGATGATATGCTTCTCAGACACTACGTGAAGTACGACATCTCCAGACTTAAGAGAGTTCACTTATCTCAGTAGGTCCTGATGCTTCAACATGTTCCTCTCCTTCAGAAGGTTGCTCTTTTAGAGAGTTGCTGAAACACAAAGAATACCTTAAAGAGAATATGCACTATCTTTCAGAATACTTTAACCAAATTTGTTATTCATTAAAACTTAGGATTATGAGACTTATAACATTATTAATTACTTAATAATATTTTTGAGACTCAACATTCTCCCCCTTTTCAATGATGACAAATTTGCTTAAACTTGCAAATATCTAAAGGGAAACTAAATAGAATTAAGTTTAAAGAATTCTCCCCCTTAGTCAGATACTTAAGTAAGTTGCTTGCTCCCCCTGAACAAAAGCTTGCTTCTGAAAACACTTAAACTTCAGATTTTGTTAGTTTATATTACTCCCCCCTTTTGTCATCAATCAAAAGGGTATCCAGAGCTTTCTGAAGTAATAAATGCATAACAAAGCAATAAATTCAGGGTATTTAAGTTGTCGATAGAGCATATATCAAAGTAGAAGAAAAAATGCAGCAAGAGCAATAAAGTTCAGCAGGCACGCATATTTCAGCAAGTTCATATATCAGAGAGTTCAAGCATTTCAGAGAGTCATATTCCAGAAAATGCATGAATGTTCAGATTATCTCTTATGAACTTAAACCTATCTTCAGCAAGGGGTTTTGTGAATATATCAGCCCATTGATGCTCTGAATCAATGAACTTAATATCAAAAACACCTTTCTGAACATAGTCTCTAATGAAATGATGCTTGATCTCTATATGCTTTACCTTAGAATGTTGGATGGGATTTTTAGAAAGATTTATTGCACTTGTATTATCACATAACACAAGAATAGAATTAACAACAATATTAAAATCCTCAAGTTGATACTTTACCCATAGCAACTGTGAGCAGCACCATGCATCAGCAATATACTCAGCTTCAGCAGTTGAGAGAGCTATGGTGCCTTGCCTTTTGCTAGCCCAACTTATCATGTTTTCTCCAATGAAGTGGCATCCCCCATTGTTGATTTTCTCTTAATTCTATCTCCAACAAAGTCAGCATTACAATATCCTAATAACCTGTCGTCCTTACTCTTCTTATAACATAGACCAAGATTAGTAGTACCATTGAGATATATGAAAATTCTTTTTACAACCTTGTAATGAGTTATTCTTGGATCATATTGGAATCTTGCACACAGACAAACACTGAACATGATTGCAGGTCTGCTTGGTGTAAGATACAATAGAGATCCAATCATTCCTCTATAATAGTCGGGTCAACACATTCTTCTCCTTCATCTTTACTTAAGATGGCTGAAGGATGCATATATAGAAGTTGACATAGGTTTACAATCATGCATGTTGAACTTCTTAAGCATTTCTTTTGTATATTTCTCCTGATGGATCCATATAAAATTAGACTCTTAATTAATCTGAAGTCCTAAGAAAAACTTGAGTTCACCCATTAAACTCATTTCAAACTTAGATTGCATTAACCCTGAAAACTCTGTGCATAATGAGGAATTTTTTATCCAAATATAATGTCATCAACATATATCTGAACGAAAATTAGATCTTTGTTAGACATTTTTCTAAAAGGGGCTGTATCAACCTTTCCTCTTTCAAAACCATTTCTGAGAAGATGATTGCTCAATCTATCATACCAAGCTCTGGGAGCTTGTTTAAGACCATATAGAGCTTTTTTCAATTTAAAAACATGATCAGGAAAGATTGAATTTTCAAAACCAGGGGTTGTCTAACAAACACATCTTCCTCAATAAATCCATTAAGGAAGGCACTCTTTACATCCATCTGATATAATTTGATGCCATTATTGGTTACATAACAAAGCTAAATCCTAATGGCTTGAAGCTTTGCTACATGTGCAGAGGTTTCTGTGAAATCAATACCTTCTTGCTGATTGTAGCCCAGAGCAACCAATCTGGCCTTGTTTCTGATCACTTTTCCATCTTCAGAGAGCTTGTTTCTGAACACCCATTTGGTTCTAATAATTGTTTTCCCATGGGGTTTAGGAACAAGAGTCTAAACATCACTCCTAGCAAATTGATTCAGCTCTTCCTACATGGCTAGGATCCACCCTTCATCACACAGAGCTTCATCAATATTCTTTGGCTCAATTTTAGAAAGGAGGGCAAGATGATTGACTTCTCTAAGTCTTGATCTTATTCTTACACCTTCTGAAGTCTCACCAATGATTTGCTCTCAAGGATGATGAGACTTGTATCTCCACTCATTCCTGCGAGGAAATACATGCTCAAACTGAGACTCAACATTGACTCTTTGAAGAGGATCATCATCAGCATGTTGATTAGAAAGTTGTTCAGCAGGTACTTTAGAGGGTACTTCAGTAGGTTTTTCATCTTTGACCTCTGTCTTCTCTGAAGTTGGATTTAGCTCCATCCATGCAAAATCATCTTCTAGATCTGATAGTTCCCTATCAGTCTCTTTAGCATCATTAAATCTAACATGGATAGATTCTTCTACTGTCAAGGTTCTAGAGTTATACTTTATAAGACTTTGAAGTTTCTGAATATCCAATAAAGAATCCTTTGTCAGATTTATAATCAAATTTTCCAATATCACCTTTGGTGTTAAGTATGAAATACTCACAGCAAAAATGTGAAAATAAGAAATGTTGGGTTTCCTTCCCCTCCACAATTCATAGGGAGTTCTTTTGAGAATTGGTCTTACCAAAATTCTGTTTTGAATGTAGCAAGCAGTATGAACAACCTCTCCCCAGAATGGTCTTGGTAGGCTGCTTGAAATGAGCATGGTTCTACCCATCTCCTGCAAGCTTCTATTCTTTCTCTCAACAACCCCATTTTGCTGAGGTATTCTTGCCACAGAGAAATTGTGTGAGATACCATTCTCATCACAGAACATTCTGAAGCTTGAGTTTTCAAACTCACCACCACAGTCACTTCTGATAGCAGATATGCAAAATCCCTTTTCATTTTGCAACTTCTTACAGAATTTTGTGAAATTCTCAAAAGTCTCATCCTTGCTTTTGAGGAATATCACCCATGTAAATCTTGAGTAGTCATCCACAATAACCAAACCATATTTTTTACCAGCAAGACTTTCAGTTCTGGTAGGACCAAACAAATCAACGTGAAGTATTTCTAAAGGTCTTGAGGTAGACACAACATTTTTACTCTTAAAAGAGTTTTTTGTCTGTTTACCCTTAAGACATTTTTCACATAAAATATCATATTTGAAAGAGAGATTGGGCAGTCCTTTATAAGGTTGTGTTTTCTTAACTTTGAGATTAATCTCAACCTGGCATGCCCAAGTTTCTAATGCCAAATCTGTTTTTCATCCTTAACAAAAAGAAGACAGGTCACATTTTGATATGCAAGTTCCTCAAGATCTATTTTATACACATTGTTGTGTCTCTTGGCAGTAAAAATGATTTGATCTGAAGAATCTTTGACTACACATCCATCCTTGGTAAAGGACACAACATATCCACTGTCACATAATTGATTTATGCTCAGCAGGTTGTGTTGAAGTCCTTCCACAAGGAGAACATTCTGAATAATAGAGAGATGGGAAATACCTA